>CM040914.1:13100206-13272706 GCA_023029165.1 Gobiocypris rarus
TGCACAATCTCTCTAACATCTCCTTTGAATCCTCTGTATCACCAAAGCATATTACCTTAAAATCATACTTTATCAAATCTTTAGACTTCATTTCAAGGAACCCAACAGGAGGTAAATAAGATATTTCAAATGTCAAAAAATGATCTAAAAAGTGCTTTCAGCTCCTGCTGTAAATTAATTTTTTAATGACTGTGTTTAGTCAGTCCTGTGGTGTGACGCCTCAGACAGAAAGAGATGTTCAGCATTAATATGCATGAAATTACTGCAAAGTTAAACTTTAATTAACACAATTTATGATTTTCTTCAGGAAGTACTTGTCTAATTACATACTGTGTTTAGTCAGTCTATATATAAGGATGCTTCGATAGCGGCCTTAAGCTCATCCAGAGTGTTGGGTCTTGCGTCTCTCAACTTTCTCTTCACAATATCCCACAGATTCTCTATGGGGTTCAGGTCAGGAGAGTTGGCAGGCCAATTGAGCACAGTAATACCATGGTCAGTAAACCATTTACCAGTGGTTTTGGCACTGTGAGCAGGTGCCAGGTCGTGCTGAAAAACGAAATCTTCATCTCCATAAAGCTTTTCAGCAGATGGAAGCATGAAGTGCTCCAAAATCTCCTGATAGCTAGCTGCACTGACCCTGCCCTTGATAAAACACAGTGGACCAACACCAGCAGCTGACATGTCAAGTCAAGTCAACTTTATTTATATAGCGCTTTTAACAATGCAGATTGTTTCAAAGCAGCTTCACAGTAAAATAATGCAACATAATATATTTTGATTATCATACAGTAACAATGTGGGCTTTAGATCAGTAATTAGATAAGTAATTTGGTCTATATGGTTAATTTAGTTTAATAATTAGATTTATTTTGAAATATATTTGAAAAATAGTTTTTTTCCCCAACTGAGCAAGCCAAGCCAGAGGCGACAGTGGCAAAGACCAAAACCCCATCAGGAGACCTAATGGAGAAAAAATAAACCAGGAGAAACCAGGCTCAGTCGGGTGCCAGTTCTCCTCTGGCCAATTAACAAACAGCGTATTATTATTATTACAATTATTATTTTAAAGGTCAGAGGTCATAATCGATCTGAATATTTGAAAGATCTGAGGCAACACGCCAGAGATGGGTTTATTGAGGATGATGTATCGATTAAATAATTATTCAAAATAAATAATTTGAAATATCGGAGTCATCACGCCGGAGACAGGTTTTTATTGAGGATGCCGTATTGATTAAACAATTACTATAGCGTAATATTCGAAAGATCGGCGGCAACACGCTGGAGACGGGTTGTTTTGAGGATGCCGTGTGGATGAGGCAGCTTAAGGGGGAGTCTAAATGACACGGTCTCTGCAGACACTTCAGGGTCATGTGTTGGCATGGCACCCCAGACCATCACTGACTGTGGGTACTTGACACTGGACTTCATGCATTTTGGCATTTCCTTCTCCCCAGTCTTCCTCCAGACTCTGGCACCTTGATTTCCGAATGACATGTAAAATCTGAGCGACAGTCCAGTGCTGCTTCTCTGTAGCCCAGGTCAGGCGCTTCTGCCGCTGTTTCTGGTTGAAAAGTGGTCTTGACCTGGGAATGCGGCACCTGTAGCCCATTTCTGCACACGCCTGTGCACGGTGGCTCTGGATGTTTCTACTCCAGACTCAGTCCACTGCTTCCGCAGGTCCCCCAAGGTCTGGAATCAGTCCTTCTCCACAATCTTCCACAGGGTCCTGGTCACCTCTTCTCGTTGTGCAGCGTTTTTGCCACACTTTTTCCTTCCCACAGACTTCCCACTGAGGTGCCTTGATACAGCACTCTGGGAACAGCCTATTCGTTCAGAAATGTCTTTCTGTGTCTTACCCTCTCGCTTGAGGGTGTCAATGATGGCCTTCTGGACAGCAGTCAGGTCGGCAGTCTTACCCATGATTGCGGTTTTGAGTAATGAACCAGGCTGGGAGTTTTTAAAAGCCTCAGGAATCTTTTGCAGGTGTTTAGAGTTAATTAGTTGATTCAGATGATTATGTTAATAGCTCATTTAGAGAACCTTTTCATGATATGCTAATTTTTTGAGATTTCATAAGCTGTATGCCAAAATTATCCGTATTAAAACAATAAAAGACCTGAAATATTTCAGTTGGTGTGCAATGAATCTAAAATATATGAAAGTTAAATTTTTATCATTACATTATGGAAAATATTGAACTTTTATCACAATATGCTAATTTTTTAGAAGGTCCGATATATATATATATATATATATATATATATATATATATATATATATATATATATATATCTATCTATCTATATATATATATATATATATATATATATATATATATATATATATATATATATATATACACATATACATATACATACATATATAGTTTTCATGATCACTTGTGAATGATTATGGCTTTATTTAATATTTCTATTTTTAGACATTTAGCTGTCACACTGCACGCCACAGCCATCAAAATGAACTCAAAACATCAATGATTTACTTTAAAGTGATGGAAAAAATGCTTTACAAAAGGCTTTGTTTTGTAACATGAAATATATATATATATATATATATATATATATATATATATATATATATATATATATATATATATATATATATACACACATATACATATACATATACATATATAGTTTTCATGATCACTTGTGAATGATTATGGCTTTATTTAATATTTCTATTTTTAGACATTTAGCTGTCACACTGCACGCCACAGCCATCAAAATGAACTCAAAACATCAATGATTTACTTTAAAGTGATGGAAAAAAATGCTTTACAAAAGGCTTTGTTTTGTAACATGAAAAACGTTTCTTCCTTAAATATTAAAGTACAACCAATATGGATGTATAAGGCATTTCAACTTGTAACTTCAATCATATATATATATATTTTTTTTTTCAGTGCAGTAAATGTTGCTTCCAATATCAGCCTATTAAAAGCCTTTCTGTACCCGACTGGCATAACAACACAAAATACAAGTTACATTTTGGAACATTCAAAATAAGCATTTCTCACATAGTTGGTGCCTATGTCATGACTTCTCATAGATCTGAATAAACGCTGATATCTGACAATAACAGAAAATGAAGCTCAGGCCTTGTGTAAAGTGTCGGAAGGACAGCACTAAATAACAGACTGAATGGAAGTCAACTCGATTTCTCTGTGTCATTTCTCAATAGCTGCTCATGTCATTTAGCTGCATAATGGGCGACTCGAAAGACATTTCTCCCGTTTATGAGATCACATCGAGCTCTACCCAACGGTGAGCATTTCCCCAGCAGCTTTATGTTTACATAAAACCGCATCCTCATCACACAAATCAGCCAAACGGCCTCTGCCACAGCTCACGGCATCACAACATTCTGCTTTTCAGCTCTTTAGTCTCGTACAAGGCAAGCAAAACCTTCAAACTTCAAACTTTAAAACAGCCAGACTAACAAAAAAAGTCAAACTTTACTTTTATTAGTGGATTCAAAATGCTTTTTACACATTTCCATCATTCATCTGTGCAAATCAGTGTTATTTCTATTGAAATGCAATTGTCCTTTTTATTTTGTATTATTTTTACATTTTAAACTTCCATTTTAATTTTAGATAAAGTGTTAGTACTTGTTTTTGTAAATTTATTTAGCAAATATGTCTGTATAGTTGTTATTATTTTTGTTTTGAAGTTTTAGTTTTAGTTATTTTAAAGTTAAACTAAATGAAAAAAATAATAATAATAATTGAAAAAAATACACTAACATGAGATAGCATGACCAATAGCAAACCACAACAATCCAATCAATTCCCATTGGACAAAATCAAGCCCCGCCCCCTAAATTTGTTCTTGTTCCAGAAGCTGCATGTAGGGAAGAAAAAACTCTCAACTTCCCCTCTCAACGTACTTTAAGCATTATAAATGTATACCATTTATTATATTTTGATATCTGTTTATCAAAGCAATTGTTTGATATTGTTACAAAAATATACTTTTTATGGTTTTAGTTGTAGCTAACTATTTTAAACCTCCACAAAATTCTATACAAAATACCTACTAAAATGTTTCAAAACCATCACAACTAGTTTTTCATTGGGAACTGGAAGCTTAAAGTGCCCATTTTATGCTATTTTAAAGGTTCCTGATTTTGTTTTGGAGTCTCTTACAGTAGTTTTACACGCATCCAATGTCAAAAAACACTTTAATATTCTCATAAAATGCATTGCAAAATTATCTCTTTTCTCACAGTGTCTGAAACGGTTTGGTTAAGGATCCGATCTCCCCAAAACCTGCATCAAAGTGGATTCGCAGCACAGAAAACAGTGTCTTCTCGTCATGTCGACATCATGAACCAATCAGATAAAATCTCTCTCCTTTGAGAAATCTTCTGTTATTTTGCTGTGCGTTATCCATCAGATGGTGAGCAGTCGGTCTGTGGGTGAGCCGTCTGACGCTGAGACTAAAATAGAGCTTAGTCCAGGTCATTAATACAAAAACTGTCTGGCTCAACAAATGCTAGAAGCTGCCCGTGCTGTGAGCTTTTATATTATAGTATTCATCTTACTGTGCCTACGGCCTGGATGATTTATCTTTATCAGAGGATCAGGAGGGAGAATTTAAGTGCACTGCCAAAAAAAAAAAAAAAGATTTGCATGATCAATGCAGGTCCAGTGTTTTTAATACAGCACTATAAGCCACGTCGCACAATGTATTATTTTCAAAATGACTGTGTACTCAGTACAATTGTTATGCTGGTTAAATCAGAGATTTTGCAGTCATTGTTTGAGGTTTGAGTTGAGCATAAATGACGCTGACCCCGTTTACATGTACAACTAAACGCTGAGGAACATCAGAAAACAGCTCATTATAAAAACTGTAAATCAATAAAAAGACAAGAAACCGACTTTTTCTGCAAATTTACTGGCAAAGTAAGAGTCAAAGACAAGCACAAAAATAGATGAAATCAAGCTAGCATATTAAAAGTGTATGTTCATTTACCTGTGTGGAGTGGAGTGTGTTTCTGTCAATTTCTGTCAGTTCGTTCTGTTTATTATTGGTTTGGTGACAGAACTCTGACTCTGCTATTGTCTTGTCTTGTCATGGTGAGCTCTTCTTCCAAGTAAGTTGTTTTGTGTCCGGAGGTGGTGGTCGGATCCAGCACTCATGTCGGTTCTGTCTCGGCGGGGTATGGGCATTCATGCTCAGAGGCCTGTTGCATGAAGCTAGTTGAACACAAGAGTTCCAGAGCAGGTTTCACTCAAATCTCAGATAAATCCAGTCTTGGTTTGAGTGTGCGGTTTTGTTTCTCAAAGCTTGGTATAAACTTTCTCTGTCAACTCAGGTTCAATCCAGAGTTTGCAATTAACACTGAAGCGCGTGCACCTGAAAGCGTGACACATGCGGCAAACAGCCAATCACAGTGTCTGTTCGATTCACTTCTCTTCTGAAGATTGAGAGATCGTTCTGAAAATGATCATGAAATTAAATGTGTTTAAAGCAGGAATAAACACTTATGCTGCAGCATCAATTTAAGAAGGCAGCTGAAAGAATGTGACTATATCAATGCATGATGTTAATCAAAGAAATATGCCAAATAATTATAGGTTCAAAAAGAGCTCAAATAAATACACGTTGTTTAAAAGAATTTTGAATGCATGTTTTATATTTATATTAATATTTGGCTACTTGTCAATATAATATAATTATATGAATATATTATGTGAATTAAAATTAATTATAATTCATATATTATAAATATAATAAATAATTTGCACCAAAAGATGAGCAATTTTGTCTTAAGTTTTTTCACTATAAACTACTTTAATTTGAGAGATTCAGGTGGTGTGAGTTTTACTTGCAGCTGATTGGTCCAGTTTGAGTTTGTGATCTCTAACCCAGAATAAAACCTGCTCCAGAGCAGGTTAGCTGTGTAGTGTAAGTTACCATGGTGATTAACACTGCTAAAAACCAATCCACCTTCTTGAGCCCGAAAAACCAGAGTTTGCTCAAACTAATCTCAAACTTACCTGGGTAGCAACTGAAACCAGCTTTGTGCAACAGGCCACAGTATGTTTGTCTTATGTTGTGAGCACACAAGATAAGCATTCACTCATTCTCCGTGCACTCCAGTCTTGTTGTGGGAGTGTGCGTTTTTTGTTCGCTTGGGACGAAACGTACGCTCTTCTTGTTTGGTTCTGTGTATCACACGGTTTGTGTTTACATCACGATCTTAGCGCTGCATTTGATACCATTCTTTTGAACAGAATTGAAAATTATGTTGGCAGTAGTGGAATTGGACATGTTTGAAATCATGCTTATCTGACCTTTATCAGTTTGTAGCAGTAAATGATGAGATGTCACACCGATCACAAGTTCAGTATGGAGTGCCTCAAGGCTCAGTGCTAGGACCGTTGCTTTTCACCCTGTACATTGTGAGATATCATTAGGAAGGATTGCATTAGTTTTCACTGTCATTCTGATGATTCTCAGCTCTTTGTTTATTTGTGCCCCGACGAAACATACCAATTCACAAAATTAACGGAATGCATAGATGATATAAAAATTGGATGACTAGTAATTTCCACTATTTTTTCCACAAAAAAAAAAAACAAAACTGATATTCTAATTACTGGAACAAAAACTTCCCCATGTAGTAACCTAGAATACTGTCTAACACTTGATGGCTGCTATGTCAATTCTTCGTTGTCAGTGAGGAAACTGGGTGTGCTCTTTGATACCAATCTTTCATTTTGAAAGTCATGTTCCACCTTAAAAATATATCTAAATTACGACATATGCTCTCAATGACAAATGCAGAATGAACTCAAGGCTAGATTATTGTAATGCTCTACTGGGTGGTTGCCCTGCAAACTTAATAAACAAACTCAGCTGTTTCTTGTAATTTCTCTTATGTAGGCCTAGACAATGCACGTTGATTTAAGAATCTTTTGATATTTTGACTGGAAATTACAAGACAAAAGAAAAGCATTTTTTGCAGTGCAGGTACATTCATTCAAATATTTTCATCAAGCGGACAAAAAAATAGCATCCTGTATATGAGGCGGCTGCAGTAATTTGTAGGGAGGTAAATTCATGTCAGGAGAGGATTTTTTTGCTTGCTATATCCACATGCATATTTATTTGAGCAGAACCATGTTTTAATGATAGTTTTCAGGGATACAGGGTATATTAGTAAGGCTGCTGTGTGCAGAGAGGTAAGGAAAGTTTGCCTCACTCTCACATGAGCTCTTCTGAATATGTTGGTGTTGTTTCCTGGGCACAAACCCATGAAAGCATCAGAGAGGAGTTTCACAGGATTGCAGGTCAGTGGTGTAGAAATCTGTTATATGATGTTCACTTGAAATCATTTTGCAACCTCTGGAAGAAACCTAATAATAAGAATTTCCTTTAAGATTTTAAATGTGGTTGGATACATTGAAGTGCATTTTACCATCGTCTCACCTTTTTGAAAATGAAAAATGAAAGATTACTATATGGAATGGAATAATACCAGAAGGAAGGGTCTAAAATATATGCCATACACTACAGGTGTTAAATAAACACAAATTATTCACAATTTATTTTATGAATATTAGTTCAATAACTTGCTGTTCTGCCAGTTTTCACCTCTGATATTATAACAACGATTAAGAAAGAATTAAACGTACGTTTTACCTGGAAGAATGCAGGCGTCTTTTTGTTAGGTGCGGTTGCCATGGTGAATCGTAATTTCGGATCGCCATTAATCATGGCTTTTCATAGTCGTGGTGCACATGGTCAGTCTACTCAGGGTTGATTGAACTACCTCAATTCAGCTGTTCTGAAAGCCCAAATTCAGAGTTTCCAGGGTAAGACAACTCAGAGTTCAAGTTTAACCTACTCAGAATTGGTTGAACCTTCTTATTGAAACTGATTATTGGTTCAGTTTCCCCATCTGCTCTCCCTCGTTACCCTCCTTGTTTGTTGCCTCAGGCAACGATTTACACATACATGGTTATTTTGAAAAACGGAGACATTTTCCTTCGTTTGTGCCCTTCATTTACACGCAAACAGAGAATTCGCCTCTAAAACAAGTCTTTCTAAAAACTCCGGCCAGTGTGGAGATTTTATAACCTTCGTTTGCACGTTTTTTATATAAACTGAGACAAACGGGTGTTCAGGAAGCCAACGTCACAGTATGTGCCAGAGCTCGCACCTTCATCAAAAGTGTGACCTATGTTTACATGTGCCATCATTGTTCAACGGAGGAAGAGGAAGTGATTCGTTGCTATTTTCTGAATTCTGATTGGTTTATGTGGGCTTGAGTTTCCTGTTACACTGCCACCTACAGGTTTGGCATGCTCTTGACAGCATATATACATGGGTACCCGTAAATGAACACTTTTCTGAAAACTGACATGTGTGCACAAAGTTATTTTTGAAAACGGAGAGGTTGAAATGTCCGTTTATGAAAATAGCCGCCCACGTGTAAACATAGCCTTAGTAGGGACTATTTACCCTACACCGTTTTCAACTGAAGACGGAAAAATTGTATGCATTTTGGCTGTTCATTTACACGACAACAGAGTTTTTGAGGCCTAAAAAAAAAGCTGTTGAAAACGGGTTTCAAAGTGCAAGGTTTTGAAAACGATACCTTTACCATCTTAAAGTAAACAACAAAAGCATGAATTTGTGATTTAATATTCATCCATGTGTGTAACATGTTCACAGGGTGTTCCTTGACAAAGCGACATCTCCAACTACTGGCCTGGCATGCATAATACAGCCTTTTTAGGTCTTTTTGCAGATTTGTGTGAACAGGGATCGCTTTGACAGCGTTGTCGTCTGTTTTAGTACATTGTTGTCATTTAAACACACATTACTTTCCTTGTGTACTCTCCTTACCCAGTCCTGTGCCAATTTGTTGTCAAATACATCCCAGCCCTGTCCTGCATGCCTCGGCAGTTTGTTTTCCCCCATGGGGTAGTTTTTGTTTTTAGTCCTCGCCTCATTCTTGACCCACACCTGACAGTTTCAGGACTTAGACTTCAACAGGTGCAACAAAATACAAGAGATAGAAAGTGTCTCCACTCATCCTAAAATAGAAATAAATAAAGAGATCAATTTTTTTAAGGCATGCAGCAAGAATATAGAGCTAAAATGTAATATGGGTAATTTGTTCATTTGGAATATGATGAGAAAAACACTCTCCAAGAGGGTGAGATCTTCCTGTAGACACTTTCCTTGAGCAGCATCAGGCGGTTATAGACAGCTCTCCTTAGTCAATATTTTTATATACAAGATGAACATTATATACACCAAGAATGAGATTGGGTTGGTACGGAGTCTGTGTTTATTGATTGTTTCTTATTAATAACCTCAAGGACTTCAATAACATTAAAGACCATATTTTATAACCACCTAATCCAAATGAGGACAAACAGAGCTGGACTAGGTCATAAGACGCTGCTGCTGTCCAAGACATTATACACAAGGTCAGGATTTTAATCTTCTTGGCAATGTTTTTTAGACATCACAAGTCATGGGTTGTTAATTCCCAGCGGATCAGTTTGATGTTTTGACTTTTGCAATGAAGAAAAAGATAAATATTTTTTTAAGGACAAGACAAGATATCATGTTTCTAGCATTATTTAGCACATTAATAGCATGTTTTTGGCATGATTTAACTTATGTTTCTAGCATGGCTTAATACGTCTATATATATATATATATATATATGATATATATATATATATATATATATATATATATATATATATATATATATTTATTTATTTTTTTTTTTTGTACACATTGATATCATGTTTCTAGCATGACTTAACACATTGATAGCATCATGTAGCATGATTTAACAAACTGATAGCATGTTTCTAGCATGACTTAACACATTGATAGCATCATGTAGCATGATTTAACGAACTGATAGCATGTTTCTAGCGTGATTTAAACATTGATAGCATGTTTCTAGCATGATTTAACAAACTGATAGCATGTTTCTAGCATGACTTTACACATTGATGGCATCATGTAGCATGATTTAACAAACTGATTCAGAACACTGCGGCAAGTCTTGTCTTCAACGAGCCCAAAAGGCCCATGTCACACCTCTCTTCATCTCTCTGCACTGGCTGCCACTTGCTGCCCGCATGAAGTTCAAGGCCTTGACACTCGCTTATAGATCCACCACAAGCTCGGCACCAGCATATCTCGCTCCTACGAGTCTACACCCCTACCAGAAGCCTTCGCTCAGGTAAGGAGCATAGGCTTATGGTACCATCACAGAAAGGCATGAAATCCCTCTCCAGAACTTTTTCATTCACCGTTCCTGGCTGGTGGAACGATCTTCCTAGCTCCATCCGGATGGCAGAATCACTGTCATCATTCAAAAGACAGCTAAAAACTCATCTCTTCCATGAGCACTTAACCTTATCATAAAAAAAATAAAGAAAACTCTTCCTCTATTTCTCTTTTATTCCTTCCTTATTCTATCTTAAGCTTATTCTATGTAATGTCCAAAGCTTGGTATTTAAGGCACTTTTGCATTTCTTCGCCTATTCATGACCGATCGCTTCCTGTACTCCTCAGTTGTAAGTCGCTTTGGATAAAAGTGTCTGCTAAATGCATAAATGCAAATGTAAATGTAACTGATAGCATGTTTCTAGCATGATTTAAAACATTGATAACATGCTTCTAGAGTGATATACACACTGATAGCATGTTTATAGCATGACTTAACATATTGATTGCATGTTTCCAGCATGATTAACAAACTGATAGCATGTTTCTAGCATGACTTTACACATTGATAGCATCATGTAGCATGATTTAACAAACTGATAGCATGTTTCTAGCATGATTTAAAACATTGATAGCATGTTTCTAGCATGATTTAACAAACTGATAGCATGTTTCTAGCATGATTTAACACATTGATAACATGTTTCTAGCATGATTTAACAAACTGATAGCATGTTTCTAACATGATTTAACACATTGATAGCATGTTTCTAGAATGATATACACACTGATAGCATGTTTATAGCATGACTTAACATATTGATAGCATGTTTCTAGCATGATTTAACAAACTGATAGCATGTTTCTAGCATGATTTAACACATTGATAGTATGTTTCTAGAGTGATATACACACTGATAGCATGTTTATAGCATGATTTAACACATTGATAGCATGTTTCTAGAGTGATATACACACTGATAACATGTTTATAGCATGACTTTACACATTGATAGCATTTTCCAACATGATTTAACAAACTGATAGCATGTTTCTAGCATGATTTAACAAACTGATAGCATGTTTCTAGCATGATTTAACTTGATATTATGTTTCTAGCTTGATTTAACACACTGATTTATGTTTCTAACATGATTTAACACATTGATAGCAGGTTTCTAGCATGATTTAACATTGATATCATGTCTCTAGCATGATTTAACCTATTCATAGCATAGTTTCTGGATGTTGATAGACAGAGAGACAGACAGATGTAGGTTAAATACAAGAGTTCATGTTTGAAAGTTTTGACCCCTCAATTTTCAGAGCAGAGATATTAGAGACTACACGGCTTTTCTTCCTTGCAAGAATTTCCTTGCAGAACAAGCTCTCGTGTCTCCAGAGTCCTCTGAAGACTCCCTCTTCAATTAATTTCCACCAGCATCTTTGAAAGGGATCATAAAACTCATGGACGAGCGCGAGCCGCTGCTTATCTGGAGTGACACAGGCTTTTAGAGTTTCACACTTTAGAGGTGCACACAGGGCAACTCATGCATTGCACGCTTTATTTATGACAGGAGTTGGACAAGCTGGTGCTTTAAGCATAAACTGAAGAAGAATTAGCATGCAAGAAGACGTGCATGTTGTAAACAATGATGTAAACCTAATTCAAGATAATGCAACTTTCTACTCCAGTAAATGAGACATTGATTAAGAAAATGCATTTTGCACTGCCTTCGTTGTCATCTTGTGGGGCCGTTGCATGACACATTTCTAACATAATTAAAGCGCTCAGCTAATTTTCACTTAAAGTGATAAAAATTCTGCCCGCATGACCCTCAACCTAATTAAAGAGTTACAGCATCTTCGCAATTACTCTTCAGAAGTCCTCCCACAACTTTAAACAAACTCTTAACGCCAGCACAGTGATTCCTCACTCCCACAGCAACAGATACCATCCATCTCATCTCCCCTGACCACAAAGAGCTGGAGATCAATGTGAGCCAATTAAAGGCATCTTCTTTATTTAAAAGCCCAGCGCAGATACTTCCATTCGGCAGCATGTGGGCTCATCTCTTATGCGGTCCCACACTGCTCTGCGGATGCTGTCCCAATATATTCTATTGAAGGTAAATTAACACTTGTGCTGCGTCTGTGTGCGAGAGCCACTAAATTTGAGAAGCAGGTTTAGTGTTACGTACGCAGCTAGAGACCCATTGAACAGAGTTGCCTTTTAACTTTAAAACACTCTACTTCTGAACTCTCTTTGAAGGCATGCAAATTAATTATTAGATACGGTAACAAACTCAGGTCTCTGATCAAATCAAGTCACTTTTATAGCGCTTTATACAATACAGATTGTTTCAAAGCAGTTTTATAGTGATTAACAGGTTTCAATATGGCTGTAAAGCAGCTCTTTAAAGAACAACAACAAAAAAATGCAATTGTTCAGCTGAAGTCAGTTCAGTGTTTCCGTTCATTAATTATTAAATTAGTTCAATCTGGCTATACAGCAGCTCTGCATTAAACAGTGATGTCATCGTCCAGCTCAGGTCAGTCTCTAATGTTAAAGCATGCATTGCACCAACCGGCAGTCTAATGTATTTACAACGAAATTCAAGTTAACAACTCGCCTTTCTTACTGTATTTTCTAAAAGGAACAGTTCACCAAAATTCCCAAAAATCATTATTCCCAAAGCTTATAATATTTAAGGGGTCATGAACTGAGAAATATATTTTTTTCTTGAGCTTTTGACAGATAAGAGGTCATCATACTATAAGAATATCCTGTACGTTTCAGAACTGAAAACTTTAGTCTTTAGTCTAAAAACAGCTTTGTTTTTTTGTTTTTTGACAAAATATGCCTATAGGTAGGAGAAAGACCACCTCTGCAGAAGATCAACGCCTACTTCATCATCACAACTTTGGCCAAAACTCCTGTAATAATCAACAAACCTCTTATTAACATTGTGTTTGCACAGTTAGTTATGATGAAAGCCTCCATTAGTGTGCAGACATTGAGTTGAAATGACGAGATCACTGCATCCATGCTCTCAACATGTCTGTGATCGGCTACAATGCTCATCACTGCAAACTTTCATGCCACAATATAAATATAATGCTATAGATTAAAATATAATGATATAAACAACACGTTTCACAATTAGTTAACAGAGCTGTGATAGTACAAATGTGCTAAACATTTTCAAGAGAGTTCCAAATGTAATGCTAGCTATTTCATATGCAAAGATGTTAGCCAATCACAGCAGTAGGCATTTACTCCGAAGTCTCACAGCAGCCAATCACAGCAGTGGGCGTTTACACTGAAATCTCACAGCAGCCAATCACAGCAGTGGGCGTTTACACTGAAATCTCACAGCAGCAAATCACAGCAGTGGGCGTTTACACTGAAGTCTCACAGCAGCCAATCACTGCAGTGGGCGTTTACACTGAAGTCTCACAGCAGCAAATCACAGAAGTGGGCGTTTACACTGAAATCTCACAGCAGCCAATCACAGCAGTGGGCGTTTACACTGAAATCTCACTGCAGCAAATCACAGCAGTGGGCGTTTACACTGACTTCTCACAGCAGCCAATCACAGCAGTGGGCGTTTACACTGAAGTCTCACAGCAGCCAATCACAGCAGTGGGCGTTTACACTGAAATCTCACAGCAGCCAATCACAGCAGTGGGCGTTTACATTGACGTCTCACAGCAGCCAATCACAGCAGTGGGCGTTGTCTACTGTGCCAATCACAGTAGACACGCCCTTCAAACAGTGTTTAAATCTTTGATGTAAAAATCATACAAACATTATAAGCACACCACAGAAAACATTAAACCATATTTGAATCCATGTTGACAGCAGAAGGAAAGACTGAAAAAATGCTTTTACAATACGGTTCAAGCGATTTTATTTTTTATTCTTTTTTATTTGTTTTTATTTCTCTTCTGCTCACCAATGCTGCATTTATTTGATCAAAAATACAGTAAAAATTGTGAAATATTATTACACATTAAAATAACTGTTTTCTATGTGAATATATACTTTAATATGATTTATTCCTGTGATGAAAGCTGTATTTAGAGCATTGTTCCTCCAGTCTTCAGTGTCACATGATCCTTCAGAAATCATTCTCATATAAGGCTTTCATGCTCAAGAAACATTTATGATTATCAATGTTGAATTTGCTTCATATTTTTATATTAAACGATGATACATTTTATCCCAGGATTCTTTGATGAATAGAAAGTTCAAAGGAGCAGCATTTATTTGAAATAGAATCTTAACATTATAAATGTTTTTACTGTCACTTCTGATCAATGTAATGCATCCTTGCTTAATCAAACTATTAACATCTTACGAACCCCAACATTTTTAACAGCAGTGTAAGTTTAAAAAAAATATGACAGTGAGTAAATGATAATGATAATTGTCCTTTGTGGGTGAACTTTCCCTGATCATTGCTCATTATTGCACAGAAAACAAAGCCTGTCTTAAAAATCTTTCAAGAAAATGTGCACCTCTGAAATTAATTTTTCTGCTGATGTCACCTATGCCCTGTGGGCACTGAAACTAACATTATTTAGCCGTTGTTTTGGCAAACTTGGATTTAGTTTTGGCTCTGTTCTAGTGTGAAAGCGCTTAGTACAATCCAGTCGCATACAATGCTGTTTTATCACATTGGAAAATTAGTTTTTCTGAGTCTTCGAAATATTTGTGATTATCCATGCTTCATAGTTATCAATTTATCGTGCGACATATCAGAATTAATAAAACAATTTGCAACACATGCTGTGAAATCAAAAGGATAAAGAAACTACTTACCTAAAACAAAAACTTGATCTTTCAGATATTTAACTGATAACATCAAATTCTCCAAAACTACTCATGATTAAATATCACCAATACAATCTGACAAAAACTGTCATAAAGTTTGTTTCTAAATGCTCCAATTAAGACAAAAAAAACCCTGAAACAAAACAGTTGATGCATGTATAAAACACCCTAAAACATAAACCTACCCACGTGTTCAACAACACATTTCATTATATTATTTATGGTCATGTTTTGTTAATATATAAATGCATTTTAATACACAAATGAATTTCAATAATAGAATAAATCATCCCATGCAATCCATGCCATATTTCCACTGAAACGTTCCATCTGTGATTCTGCTGATATGCGAGGATCACAGACTGACTTTGCTTTTTAACTTTAAATACAGCAGGTATTTATAACCCTCTGCACCCTTTTTTGCTATAAACGCTAAGAAATCAATAGCATTCAATGCAGCAATCCCAAAATAATCAGACAGGAATGTAAAACAGACAGAGGTATTTAATTTGTAAACCCTGGAGTGATGCAAAACTCAGACAGGCCGCTAAATCTTTCAGTGAAAAGTTATAACCGTGCATCAGAGTCGACATGAGATGCATGAGTCTGTCAGCAGATTTGGAAGGACTGGTTAATTAAAGGTGCACTATGTAACTTTTCTGTCTGCTAGAGTTGCCTATTCAAAATAAAGGCGTAGTTTGATGATGCCAAGTTTGAAAGCAGAATCTTGGGACATGTGGTCTTCACCTCACAGCCGGTGGAAAAGAATCGGGATTCTGGCAGAAATCATGTTCATGGATCTGATTATCAACATTACTGTATATGAAGCAGAGCAGGGGCGAGTGCTGTGGGATCTGAGCAAGGCCGCTGGAGTGATTGTTAATAAGATGAACGTTAATAAGATGAGCGTTCCATGAATCTCGGATCCATGCAAGCTCCAGTAGTTCTCCTGCAATATTTGCAGCGACTGTGGTGTAATTCTACAGAACATACATCTGAAAAATCCTTCTGCCACTTTTCCAGCGTCCATCCTTTTAGCAGGCTGTGGACTTTGGCAAATACCACACAGTTTTTTAATTGTCTTTGTTTAGTGCTGGCTCCTGGGCACTGATTCGACCATGGAGGCCATTTCAAGACAGAATCCGACAAACTGTTCTGGTTGACACAGGGACTTCAGGTGACCAGGTCTCGTGGAGCTCTGCTGCAGTGGAAAATGGGCTGGCCTTGGATTTTCGAGCCAACAAACGGTCCTCTCGAGCAGTTGTCTTGCAGGCTCTGCCTGACCTGGGTTTGTCATAAACGTCTCCAGTCTCTTCAAATTTTTGTTTTATCCTCTGTACTTGACGCTGAGACACTTTGAAGGTGTCTGCCACATCAGCAGTGGATCTGGTCTTCAGCCTCTTGATAATCTTTAGTCTCAGGGTGAATCTTAGGCATGTTTGCAGAGGTCTAGTTGCAGTTGATGTGAAGGTCTAGTGTACTGGGGTTCTTTTTATACACACCTGAGATCTAATTGATCCATTATTAGTCACAGGTGAAGCTCATATGACAAGGCAACAACACTTATGTCTTTGCAAAAATTGAAAAAAGTTTATTACATTATTACAAAAGCTGTTGGGATTAAAATGAGCCATTTCTTGTAAAAAAAATCTTGATAAGAAATATATTTCAGCGGCACTTCAGTTCAATTTGTACACAAGCGACAAGACTTTTGTCAGGGACTATATATTTTTTACTCTCTCTCTCTCTCTCTCTCTCTCTCTCTCTCACACACACACACACACACACATATTCACATTTAGTATCCTTCAGCTGTGTTATAATAATCATAATTTTTCAGCTAGCTGGAACATAATAATGACCATCTGGAAGCCGCTCTTGAGACGATAAACACCAGTTATAAAATGTAACCCTGATTCCAGGTTCAGATCATCCATCACGTCACGGAAAGCACCAGAAAGTGTTCCCTCAGTGTAAAAGCAACTTAATCTTCCCTAAACAGACGTCAATGCAAATCTACTGATCGTTAACCCAATAAACGTACATTACAAAACCACTAAACAGATTTCAATTTATATATATATATATATATATATATATATATATATATATATATATATATATTAAAACCAGAGCATATCAAGCAATAAAATACTAAAGTTGCATATGAACTGGCAGTTTTTGTTTGATCGGTTCATGTATCAATAATGATGGGGTACAGTAGGGTGAGGGTGGGGGTGTGGGTCTGGGGGGTTTGTACGTATAATACGCCATAAAGTGCGTATCATATGCACGCCAAAAAAGACGTACAATATGCACGCCAAAACTAATTTTATACATTCTATGAGATTGCACACTTGTACTATTGATATACGCATTTTCGTGAGATCGGGCTCAGAGAAGCGGTCCCAGCACTGAGCCCTGAGGCACTCCACTACTCTAGAGGTGTGACTTAGGGTGCTTTTGACCTGGGTTCGATTGACATCAGAGTTCGGTTTGTTTGGATGATGTGAAGACGCAAGTGCCATTACATACTGAAGCTGTGGTAACAAAACCAATTGTTGAAAAAAAATATATAAAAGTGAGGTGAGTAGCGCTATTCATTTTGCCACCTTCTCGCTCGCCGTCATTACCAAGCAACGGGGTAAACAGCTGCTGCTTTGATGATGCAAACGCACCCCCCGGTTCAGTTCGGACCCAAATAATATAATATTAACACATTTCAGCGGGGGCAGGGAAAGGGGGGAGCAAAGAGAAAGTGCTCGATATGCTGATTTAAAGATGTGCTTGAAGCCATATACCTTATTCGGAAAAGCATGGATAATGAATAATGCATTCTACAGAGACCATATTGCGATGCTTTTGCATTCTCTCATGTCTTAAGTTCCTCAGTGGAGTCCAAATTTTTTCTAGCGAATGCAAAAGCATCAAAAAATGTCCTCAAATCTCAAATTTTTCCCATCACCATATCCCTTTAGATGTTCCAAAGAATGTGTTATTCATCAAAATTATTATTCATTATATTTATATATATGGCTAAAATAGTAAATGTGTTTTCCAAATTGAAACTATATTTAAAACCTCACTTTACAGAATATACTTTTGGGGGAAAAATGCATCTCCAATAGCAAAAATAAATTTTAGGTGTAAATGCAAATGTGAAGAAGAACAACTTTTTAACTATTTGCATTTGCGTGACCGATTTCTTTTTTATTTGTATTAAATTAATGTATTTTAGTTTGATAATGTTTTTTGATAATGTAATCAGTTTTTAGGGGATTTATGATACTAAATTATATTTATGCTGTAGTTATAATCCATTTATTCACTTTTTGAGCATAGACCTAAAACAATCCAAATTCTTAAACTGTGGTGAATCTTGAATGTTTTGGAGCTCAGGCTTAGGTTTGATCTCTTTTCCAAGAAGACACATGGCAGATGAAAAAAAAGTGAACTTAAAAAAAAGTTATAGAATTCTATGTTTATTGTTATGAATAATGCAATTAAAAAATTGTTAAATAAAATATATATTTTCAAAAATACGCTGTACTTTAATACTGAAAAAAATAAAAAATAAAATAAAGCCACATATCTAAACAAGTTGTGTTCCAAAAAAAAAAAAGCTTTCAGTCAGATTTTGTTTGAGCGCAGTACCAAAAGTTTCCACTTTTCCACTAGTTTCCACTACTGTCTACCATTCTTTTCCAATGTGCTTATTTTTGTACAAGTGTGACAGTTTTTGCAGGACCATTTAACCTTTTCGAATCATGTCCATGATTTTTATTTTGTTCACATAGCAAGTGCCAAAACATTTACCAAGTTTCACACCATTCCAGTGGAATATTATTTTTTTAAAAACTTAACGACTGAAGAGTAGAGTTAAATATGGGACACTAAGTAAAAAGTATATACTGATCAAACACTTTGTATTAAAGCAATTAGTGCAAAAATAAATAAATGCAAAAATGCAAACACTATTATTATTGCACCTCGCAAGGTCTGGTGTATTGACTGGATGTGAAGGTATTACTGTCAATGAAGCTGATTACAGAAGTGCTTTACACAACGATGTGTGTGTTTCTCATGCTTTATTATCAAAATGAGGGAACCATCTACAGTACAGTGACTAAATAACTGCAAAGCATGTCGAAATATCTGGTACCTGAACATGCACGAGGGAGGTTTTCTTCATCTCTAATGCACTAAATAGATCATGCTGCGTTAAAGTCATTTGTACTTACAGGTTTGCAATTCGATGTGTCCTCCAGTGACTTATTTGTTTCAGTCTTTACAAAAACAGCAAGCTTTTTAAAGCTAATGCAACAAAATAAAGAAATAAAATAATCAATTCAGCTTCAGTCCTTGTTCAGCCATTAGCATGCATACAATTCCCTCAAGAGTTCCCATCAACCCTGGACACTTTGAGGGGAAGTCAATCACCTTTTGTCTTAGACCTGCAATTCTGCCTCGTCATCTCGTTGTACACTCTTGTTAGATGATTTATTGAGGCGGGAACATCTTAAATACGGACCATTTTCATTCTCCTGGAGAGACAACAGGACAATTTCTGCAAAGCTCTAAAGCACTTGAGCATTACTTAAACAAGCCCTTTATCTTTATCTGTCTGTTGGCTTCTGGTATAGGGCATATGCTCCCCGCTATTACAAAACCAAATGGGATTTCTAATAGGCAACAGCTTTCAAAATCAGAGTTGGATCATTGGATGCTTCTGTCAACAACAAGTGAACGACCTCTACAAATGTTTAGCCGATTTCGCATTTTTCTTGTTTCATTATTTCCTCATTTCATCTTAATTGGAACGTTTGCATTCTTTCCATAGTCCTTTCTTACCCTTGATGATCCGTTGTCCCTGAAGGTCTTCAAAATCCCTTGTTGCCATTACAAGATCCATAATAGTACTTGAGATTTTTTAGCTTTTGTTTGAGAGATCACCTTCAGACTTTATTACACTGGAAGATTGGGAGGAGGATGCTGTGTAATTACCTCTCGAGACAGGCTGTTAATTAATGAAGCCACTCTCTTTGACATCTTTGTATTGAATTCTTTGCTGGGAAGTGACGGCAAGCGAAGGTGAAGGGTGTAATACTGAACTGCACCAAAAATTAATTGCAAAATTAATTGCAATCCAAAGACTGTCCCAATGCACTGACAAAATCCACCATAAACTGCTATTGATTGTTCAAACATTTTGAAAGTAGGTGCGCAGGTGCACGTGTCTGGATCCACTTTTGCTAGTTTACAGAAAAACGGTCAGTGCGCCAGGTGCATGGTCCAAAAGGGTTGTACCTCTTCTCTAAATGAGTCATTTGGGCCTAACCTGCAATAAACCAATCAGAGTCTCATCCCCCATTCCCTTTAAAAGCCATTGTGCTTGCACTATGGCAGAATTTGTGAGTGGAAAGATTGAATGCTTCTCCAGAGAGGAATCCTTTTCTTGGTAATATTTATTAATGTGTGTGTGTTGCTGCACATCCCTGTGTGGGTAATAAGCAGTGTACCCATGTTGTGCACCTGCCTGTAGGCTCATATTACTAACTCACTCTTTAAATAACACAAAAATACTGCGCTATTGACTTAAGAACAGGTTTGTGTTGGTCAAAAGTGCAGTCATTTTCACTTCCTCAAAATAGCAACGCTCCAACAATGCTCCTGAACACACCTGGTTTTCAGACCAGCAAGCCCATGGGTGAACAGATGGACGCGAGTGCATTTGCTATTTAAACAATGTGCAGCTGGACGTTAAAATGATGGCTGAAACTAGCAAAAAAAACTTGCTGTGTATGATAGAGCCCAAATTGTTCAAGTGGTACTTTACCGCTGGCAAAATAGGCTTTTGATAAAACTTGAATTTAACATTTTTTAAATAGGTGCTACCTGACACTAGAAAACAGAGAAAAAAGGCTTTTATCTTCCCTTTTGGCGAACAGGCAGGAAAATGTCAACACCCATACTGCACTCGGAGAGGGAAACTGAAAGAAACTGACTTTCCGTCAGTTCTGCACAAAGTAAAATGCTATTAATTTATTACAATAACTGTTTTGTTAATAACCCTCTTTCGATCAAACTTTATGGGTGACACAATAATGAGGAAGTATAATCTATAGTTTTCATGAAAGACCTAGAGCTGTCCGCCAGATGACACTTTTGCAGACAAATATACATGAATATCTTGGTTCAGGTAAAAAAGAGCATGAGTAAACTCACTGTAACAATACAGTAACAATACAGTATGGGTCTGATCACTATAAGGATAAATGTATAGTTTTGAAAGTTCAAAATAGGCTTTACGTGAAATTTCACATGAATAATCAGGAAGTGCTTTGGAGGTATCCAAAGCACATCAACTGACCATGGGGGTTCCTCAGGGATCAGTGCTGGGACCTCTTCCTCTTCTCCATTTACACTACATCACTGGGACCCATCATACAGGCACATGGCTTCTCATACCATTGCTATGCTGATGACACTCAACTCTATCCTTCATTTCAACCAGATGATCCCACAATAGATGGACGAATCTCAAGCAGTCTGGCAGACATCTCGACATGGATGAAAGAACACAACCTTCAGCTCAACCTTGCAAAGACTGAGCTTCTCGTCTTCCCTGCCAATCAGACTCTACAACACAACTTCACCATCCAGCAAGGTTCATCTTTGATTACCCCTTCAGGGTCAGTCAGAAATCTTGGAGTAATCTTTGACGACCAGCTTTCCTTCAAAGACCACATTTCAAAGACAGCTCGATCATGCAGGTTTGCTCTGCACAACATCAGGAAGATCAGACCGTTCCTTACAGAGCATGCAACACAACTTCTCGTCCAGGCCCTGGTCATTTCTAGGCTTGACTACTTCAATGCGCTTCTGGCTGGTCTTCCATCGTGTGCAAACAAAACTCTTCAAATGATTCAGAACGCTACGGCACGTCTTGTCTTCAACGAGCCCAAAAGGGCCCATGTCACACCTCTCTTCATCTCTCTGCACTGGCTGCCACTTGCTGCCCGCATGAAGTTCAAGGCCTTGACGCTCGCTTATGGATCCACCACAGGCTCGGCACCAGCATATTTCGACTCGCTCGCGCCTTCGCTCAGGTAAGGAGCATAGGCTTATGGTACCATCACAGAAAGGCACGAAATCCCTCTCCAGAACTTTTTCATTCACCATTCCTGGTTGGTGGAACGATCTTCCTAGCTCCATCCGGATGGCAGAATCACTGTCATCATTCAAAAGACAGCTAAAAACTCATCTCTTCCATGAGCACTTAATCTTATCATAATAACAAAAAAAAACAAAAAACTCTTCTCTTCCTCTATTTCTCTATTATTCCCTCCCTATTCTAGCTTAACTTAATGTAATGTCCAAAATTGGTATTTAAGGCACTTTTGCGTTTCTACGCCTATTCATGACCATCGCTTCCTGTACTCCTCAGTTGTAAGTCGCTTTGGATAGAAGCGTCTGCTAAATGCATAAATGTAAATGTAAATGTTAACAGGTCTCATCACATCCATTTGTCAGAGTAATCAGTACATTTTAAAGTAATCAGCTGGCTAGCTAGTTATTCTTATTGTTGGTCTTTTATTCAATTTTAATATTTGGCCCCACTTAATATTAGGTGGCCTTAACTACTATGTACTTACATCAAAAATTAAGTACAATGTACTTACTGTGTTCATTGTATTGCAAAACACCTTTGCTGATATTGTTAGGGACAGGTGTGGTGGGATGGGTCAGTTTAAGGGTAGGGTTATGTACAAGGGAAGTGTCAACAGTGTAATTACAAATGTAACTACAGAAATTAATTACAGATGTAATTACATTAAGGTATTTTTAAAAATGTAAGTACAATGTAAAAACATGTATGTACACAATAATTGCAAAGTATCAAATTATTATTTAAAAGTTAGTACATAGTAGTTAAGGCCACCTAATATAAAGTGGGTCCTAATATTTTAATTTTAATATCAAATGTAGTGAAAAAAGAAAAATTATATATGTATATATATATATGTATATATATATATATATATATATATATATATATATATATATATAGAGAGAGAGAGAGAGAGAGAGAGAGAGAGAGAGAGAGCATATCAATCTGCATATGCAATGGTCAAAAAAATACTAAGTAAAACAGTAACACTAAAAAAAAAAAAATCCATACAAATAGGGCACAATGTACTGTATTAATTTGAAAGAGTATTTATTTTTTACAGGTGTTTTTACAGTATTTAGAATTTTGAACTTCATTGTGTTGTGTTTTAGGGTTAACGGATAATGTCCAAGTAATAAGCTGCCAGAACATTTTCTGTTATTTTACACATATTTTTTACTATGTAGAGTAAAACAATTCAATTCAATGCAACCTGTTTTTCAGAATCCCTAAGTTTCATGTGCATAACCTGCATTAAAATAATAGCACACCACACCCAAACTATAATGATAATGGCACAGAGGAAACAATATGACTGGAATCACTTTCAAAGTGTTTTTCCCCAGCAGATGAACGATAAAAAGCCAATCAGAATCCATCCTCCTTTAAGAGCTTGAGCATTTAAAGCGGTTACAAAACTACAACATACGCTTAGAATAAACAGAACAATATTGTGTTAGAGAGTTATCATTAGTGTGAAAGGGTCTTTACACTCTTCAGCACCTTTTGATTTGTATTAAAATAACTTGATACTGTTATTCACCAATGATGCATTAAATTAAATTAAATGCTCTTCTCCATAGTTTATGTTTATTAAAGAACTCTGAGAAAATGATGTACCGCAGTTTCCACACGTCATTAAGCAGAAGAACCATTTTCAATTGTGATAATAAGAAAAAAGGTTTTTGTGTGCCAAATCAGCACATTGGAGTGTTTTGGTTTCTAAAAACTGAGCTTTGCTATCTCAGGAAAACATGTCATCCTTAATATAATAGAAAACAGTTCTGTTAAATGGAAATAATATTAGAGATGCACCTATATAAATGTGTCAGCTGGGGTGGCAGTGGCTCAGTGGTTCATGTAGATCGTTTACAAACCGGAAGGTTGGTGGTTTGATCCCCAGTTCCACCTGACCAAGTGTCGAGGTGTCCATGAGCAAGACACCTAACATTTCAGTTTTCTGTTTGGGTGTAATTAGCCTATTATATCTGAAAAGAAATATCAGTACAGTATAATACCTTTGTTGTTAAATGAAACTTTATTATTGTGTACCAAATGAGAGGGCTCTCTGTATAGTAGTTTGTGACATTAGGGAGAGGGTTTTTCGTTTTCATCCAGCTTGTTTTTCGTTCAAGCTGGATGGCGCCTTACATGGCTGACACCGCCGTCGGTGTATGAATGAGAGAGTGAATGGGTGAACGTGAGGCAATATGTAAAGCGTTTTGGATGGCCATTGGTCTGTTAAAAGCGCTATATAAATGCAGTCCATTTACCATACCAAAATGTTTAGAATGATATCGGCCGATGCAGGTCCCAATAGTTTCATTATGGGAGGAAAACGAAAAACCTCTCCCTAATGTCACAAACTACTATACAGAGAGCCCTCTCATTTGGTACACAATAATAAAGTTTCATTTAACAACAAAGGTATTATACTGTACTGATATTTCTTTTCAGATATAATAGGCTAATTACACCCAAATAGAAAACTGAAATGTTTGTATTGTACTCAATTGCACAAACAGTATAAGATATTTTTCATACTTATATATTGTCTTCATGACAAATGTATTCAAGCATGCATATACAACTAACAGTCAGTAAGCTTCTCTCTAGTGTTTCTTTGTTGCTAACTAACAAACTGTGAAGATCGGATGACTTTCCTGAGGTAGACTAAATACGTGACCTATTGTTTACCAGCTGTTATTGACGTCTTTCTGTGGTTGAAACACTGCTTGAGTGATTTCATAAGTCATGATGTGGATTTCAGTGAGTTGTACTGTAGCTTTAATCATATCTTTTGATATTCATGCATGTTTTTTGAGATATAACTGTATTAAAGTGGAAGAGATAACTTGTGCTCCGCGTTGCCGCTTGAACTGAGGCACTACAGTGATCCGTCATGTCACATTTGGGAGCGTCAAAACAGCAGTTTGAATTTCATGATAAAATGGACAGAATTTGAAAGATGACACTGTTTTTTTGTTTTGTGAAGTAACAAGGCACAGCTCTATTTGCCAGAGTCTCTACATATAATGATTAGTGTAGGGAAAAACTGTAGACCTAGCAAACCTGGCTTGAACAACGGGTGTTTATAGGGTCAAATAGAGGCTATATATTTTATATTTTGGTCAGAGGCTAAAGACTACAGCCAGCAGTGGGCACTATTTCCGCATGTTTTCAACCTGTCCACGGGGTGGGATCGCACTCACAGCACTCGGCTCGGGCAGCTGCGGGGATTCATGTAAACGGAGCAGTGAGGAGCAAAGTGAGTGTTTCAACTTTTCAAATGAATTCCTATGAAAGTTAAGCTTCCAAAGACATGAACTGAACACGCGGCAGACTGAATGGGCACATTCACATTTCTACTACATTAATGACCCAGTTTAAATACAAAGCTTAATGTTAAATCACTGAAGTAACCCTTTAACTGTTAATGCACTATTGTCGAGGTTACTCACCCTAAATTCAACATGAGACATTTTCTTCACAAACACACACACACACACACACACACACACACACACACACACACACACACACACACACAATCTTTGTGGGGACTCTCCATAGACGTGATGCATTTTATACTGTACAAACTGTATTTTTTATCCCCCTACACTGCCCCTGCCCCTAAACCTACCCATCACAGGAGACTGCGCAGTTTACTTTCTGTGAAAAAAACCTCATCCTGTGTGATTTATAAGCATTTTGAAAAGTGAGGACATGGGGAATGTCCTCATATTTCACCCTCTTTTTGTAATACCTGTGTCATACCCATGTCATTATACACATATGTGTCCTGATATTTCACAAAAACATGCCCACACACACACAATCTTTGTGGGGACTCTCCATAGACGTAATGGTTTTTATACTGTACAAACTGTACATTCTATCCCCCTATACTGCCCCTGCCCCTAACTTTTTGCAAGTTTTTTATTGGTTTACCATTTTTTTCAACACCCTTTTGATTGACAGGATACCATCGGCCCTGATCATCGGCTGTTTTTAAACAATCGGCCAATGGCCGATACCGATTATTGGCCGATTTATCTGTGCATCTATAGTCAAAATATGATTGTTTCTGACTGTTTGTGAACAATTAAAGGCAGACTTGGAGAATGACTTCTTTCAAAAACATAAAAAAGTCTCACTGATTCCAAACATTTGGTTATTCCAACAGTTTTTTTTTAAAGTCCTCTCTTTAAATAGTAAAAGCACTTTATAATAATGCAGTTTGAGTAATCAGAGTAGGAATAATTCAGTCATCAAATACGCTTTTCCCAACCTTGATATATGAACATATCTCGGCAAACACCATTAATAAATACTTAGGCTCTTCTTATCCCGTCTAAAGTCAAGTCTAGCATGTCAATCTGTTGTTTATAGCCAGACAAGATTAAGACATTTTTAAAAAAAGCCCTAACCATAAATAATAAACTTTGGTGTAGCTTAGTCAGTTCAAAAGACTACCTTTGGAAACATTTAAACTGTCGAACGACAACCCAGAACATCCTTGCAATATCACTTCAAACCTAAAATGTAATTTGTTTTTGTGATATTTATACAGCATAACCAGCAAGCTAAACCTGATAGACCTTCTAGTTTCAAGTTCTGTCTTCTGAAAATGCAGCTGTATGGATCTATCTTAAACCTGATGTGACTTCCCACACAATTAACTTAGCATGATTTGATTTGGCCAAACAAGAAAGACCAAGGCGTTCCTCCACAGTTCCACCACAGTTCCACCATTTATTGATTTCTCATGAGTGTGAACATGGCAAAGTGGTTTTATTCTCAGAGGCTAGTTCATAAAGTGGTCGGTTTCCAATGGCAACAGTGTGATTGTTCGGCTTCACGGCTGTTAATTTGCTCTTTGTGAGGAGAGCGCTGCTGACTCCATTCACACCAGAATGCTTATATTCTTCTTTTTCAGTCAGACAACAAGGGAGGAAATGATAAGATCCTTACTGCTTATGCTTCTCTGGAGGACGTACATGATGTGAAAAATCCTGCTCAAACTGTAAGAGAACTGAATGCTGCATGCTTGATTTATAATCCATTATTTAACCTGAAACTCACAAATTCATCAGACAGACTGCCGGAGGAGATGAACCTAATTATCCAGGGGAAAATCTTTGTCATTGCCTTATTCTTTTTTTGTGATCATCATAATTATTTAAGTGTGTAGGGCGCACTACAAGGACAATGTCTACAATTAAAGGCAACAAGCTGAGCTGTTTTAAAGACATTGTTCGTCCACATAATCGTCCATACCTTCTTTGAAACAGAAAATGAAAGAATTTAAAGGAATAGTTCCCCAAAAGCACTTCGCTTAAAGGGCTCATGACATGAGAAATTAAATTTGACTTAATATTTTGACATGTCTTTATACCATTAAAATGCACTATATATTGGGCACCATATCGGTATCGGCCGATATATGTTCATTTTTAATGTTATTGTTATCAAACTGATAGCTGATAAATAATGTATTACTTCCTAAGACATTTTAGATGTGCACTGTTCACCATGATGGGTTTGAATGGCTTGAAATATCACTTTAAAATATAGTTGAGTGCAACATGTGCAGAGAAAGTCTGTCATATCGGCTACATAAAATTATAATGAGAACATCATAACTGTGTGTTTGGGACAAGGCTTTAATGGGGAGACTTTTGTTATTGCAATCAGAATTCAAACATGGATTTATAAAAGGAATTTTATAAGCCAATTTATCGGTTATCGGCTTTCAAATATGAAGGTTATCGATAATGATCGGTATAATGAAATACCGATAAGGTTATCAGTTTTGGACAAACTTTTCATATCGATGTATCCCTAATAAAAAGAACTTTCACGTTCAAACCTTCAAGGCTTTTTTTGGATATTAGGGGATTTGTAATAAATTAATTTGTATATGCCCGCCTCCAGAGCAAGACATCGACAAATAGTTATACATCACTGCACCATAGGCGTGCAGTCGCTTCAAAAGCGAATAGATCCCATTATAATCCCTGACTCCACTCTGTACAGACATCACAAGGACATCTTTGTTGATCCTGGAACAACATTCCAATCAACCAATCAGATTTGAGGGATGAGTTTACAATGTCAAGTTTAGGGGTAACACTTTACAATACGGGTGCACTAATATGCATTAATTCATGCTTAACTAATGCACAGATAATCATGAGTTAATGTGTTACTAATGGTGAACTAACCCATTTAATAATGATTACTGCATCAGCAACTAATGAAGATTCTACATGATTAATAGATTAAGTAATAATTAAATTGTTATTAGTTTAATGTGTAAAAATGTATTAATTCCTTAATAACATATTATATGAACTAATAATGTAAATTAATGTGTTAATTACCACAATGGGTCAAAGCCATGCATTTCAACTTCCAGTTGTCTGCTTTAATTAATCATTAGCTAATGATTTACTAATGTGTCATTATGTTATGACTTTACTTGTAAAGTGTTACCAGTTTAGGCTTAAAACCAGGGTTCAGTGTTATTCACCTACCATTTCCCTCGAATTTTAGGGAAAGCGTAATAGGCAGGGTTAGGTTTATCTCACAAAGAAACTTTTGTTGAAAGTTGAAGCAGCGACTGTATTGGATCTGACTGCAGCTGCATCACAAACCGAAAGTTTACAAACTCATAATGCTTTGTCTATAAATCATGTTTTTATATGGATATTTTTAAAACACTCAGTGAGTGGGCATTGATACGGTTTCTAGGCAATGACGTTAGCCAATCATAACAGTGTCAATCATAAGCCTTAAAGGAGCCACACTTTCAAAAACTGTATAAACATTTTAAGTGATCATCAAGAAAAATATTAAAATAATAAAATACATATCAAGACCCCTGTCATGTTCTATTCTGAATTTAACCAAACTCTATATGCTTTTCCACTCAACACACTTTAAATAGATCATAGTACATATATTCATCACACAAATATCTCAAAGGACTTCCATCTATTGCTTTAAAGGAATAATTGACAAAAGGAGAAGCATGAAAGCACGGTTACACTGGCTTTCAAGCAACAACAAAAAAGGAAAAAAAAGCATTGAAATGTACCATAAAATGCTCAATGTGACTTGGGAATTATATATAAAGTACAGTGATTTTGTTATACTTTTATTCAGCAAGGCAGATTAAACAGATTAAACATATAAACTATATATATATATATATATATATATATATATATATATATATATATATATATATATATATATATATATATATATATATATATATATATATATATATGTATGTATTGTAAAGACAATGTTACAAAAAAATCTTATCTTAATATGAATCAGCACAAGATTGAACATTGATAATCATCATAAATGTTTCCTGAGCAGCAAATCAGCATATTAGAATGATTTTTGAAGAATCATGTGACAGAAAATATTTCACAATATTGCTGTTTTTACTGTACTTCAATCAAATAAATGCCACCTTGGTTAGCATATATATATAATCAAAATATGCTTTTCCACACAACACACTATAAACACAAATGCCTCAAAGGACGTCCATTTGTTGCTTTAAAGGAATAACTGACAAAAGGAGAAGCATGAAAGCGCCTTCACACTGGCTTTCAAGCTACAAAAAGCACCATGAAAGTACCATAAAATGCTCAAAGTGAGGTGTGAATTATACATACAGCACAGTGAGGTTTTTAATTAAAACTTTTATTCAGATTCAGCAGGGCAGATTAAATTGACAAGAAATAATGTTACAAAAGATATCCTAATATGAAGCATATTCAACATTGATAATAATCATAAATGTTTCTGAAGCATCAAAACATATTAGAATGATATCTGAAGGCTCATGTGACACTGAAGACTAGAGGAACGATGCTGAAAATTCAGCTTTGATCAAAGGATATAAATTACATTTGACTATATATTCACATAGAAAACAGCTGTTTTAAATTGTAATAATATTTCACTATTTGTACTGTATTTATGATTAAATAAATGCAGCCTTGGTGAACAGAAAAAAAAATCGTATAGACCCCATCTGAACATATACTATATATGTTTTTCTAAAATCATAAAATATCTTTGAGGAACAGACTAAAACTAAACTGTTATTCACTAAAAAGCTCTCAAATCTCATTCATACATGCATACTCAAACAAAACGTCAGTGTTCTGTCATATTTCGCATCATCCCAGTTAGAATATGCTATTAACTGAGATGTGAAATCTATAGTGGAGGGGAATCATTTCCTGTGAAAAAGGGTTTAAATATTGCTTTAAATCTCACCTCATTGACAAGGTCACTCTTTAGCCGGTGTTGGCCTGCACAGTCTATGGTTTTGTCACCCTCGGACTGTCTGTCTGGAAAGGCAAATGCATTACAAATAACCCAAATCGACACAGAAATCTCAATTATGGCACTCAGAGTGTGAGGTATTCTATCAAATATACGGCATCTCATCAAATATTTAAAATGTAGCACTCAATGCAACCATTAAAGACATTATCTTGTTTCAAATGCATTTTCACCAATTCCAAATCCATTTATTTCAGCTTTTTTATGTTTAAAACAAACAATTAGTGACATACACTCACCTAAGGGATTATTAGGAACACAAACTAATACTGTGTTTGACCCTTTCGCCTTCAGAACTGCCTTAATTCTTCGTGGCATTGATTCAACAAGGTGCTGAAAGCATTCTTTAGAAATGTTGGCCCATATTGATAGGATAGCATCTTGCAGTTGATGGAAATTTGTAGGATGCACATCCAGGGCACGAAGCTCCCGTTCCACCACATCCCAAAGATGCTCTATTGGGTTGAGATCTGGTGACTGTGGGGGCCATTTTAGTACAGTGAACTCATTGTCATGTTCAAGAAACCAATTTGAAATGATTCGAGCTTTGTGACATGGTGCATTATCCTGCTGGAAGTAGCCATCAGAGGATGGGTACATGGTGGTCATAAAGGGATGGACATGGTCAGAAACAATGCTCAGGTAGGCCGTGGCATTTAAACCATGCCCAATTGGCACTAAGGGGCCAAAAGCGTGCCAATAAAACATCCCCCACACCATTACACCACCACCACCAGCCTGCACAGTGGTAACAAGGCATGATGGATCCATGTTCTCATTCTGTTTACGCCAGATTATGACTCTACCATCTGAATGTCTCAACAGAAATTGAGACTCATCAGACCAGGCAACATTTTTCCAGTCTTCAACTGTCCAATTTAGTTGAGCTTGTGCAAATTGTAGCCTCTTTTTCCTATTTGTAGTGGAGATGAGTGGTACCCGGTGGGGTCTTCTGCTGTTGTAGCCCATCCGCCTCAAGGTTGTGCGTGTTGTGGCTTCACAAATGCTTTGCTGCATACCTCGGTTGTAACGAGTGGTTCTTTCAGTCAAAGTTGCTCTTCTATCAGCTTGAATCAGTCGGCCCATTCTCCTCTGACCTCTAGCATCAACAAGGTATTTTCTCCACAGGACTGCTGCATCCCTTTTCACACCATTCTTTGTAAACCCTAGAAATGGTTGTGCGTGAAAATCCCAGTAACTGAGCAGATTGTGAAATACTCAGACCGGCCCGTCTGGCACCAACAACCATGCCACGCTCAAAATTGCTTAAATCTCCTTTCTTTCCCATTCTGACATTCAGTTTGGAGTTCAGGAGATTGTCTTGACCAGGACCACACCCCTAAATGCATTGAAGCAACTGTCGTGTGATTGGTTGATTAGATAATTGCATTAACGAGAAATTGAACAGGTGTTCCTAATAATCATTTAGGTGAGTGTATTTTCATTCAATTGCTCTGTTATATTTTTCTGCTAAATTAGCAGGTTGTATTACCAAACAAAAGGTTAGGGTGGTACATGGTTAGATTGCCAGAAGAAATGCATGTAGTCCCCAGCTTTTGTGTTAAATATGATTTAACAAGACAAACCTGCAAGCCTCGCCGAGGAGAACTTATAAAGGGCAGCGTACCGCAAATTGAAAGCGACGGTCTGCAGATACCCCACAAACCACTGCTGGTAAATCAGTGTGAGCTGGTTGATTGCAGTGTTTCCATTCAGAAAGGATGTATTTTCATTGGTTTACATCAGACAAATATAATAATAGAGGCCCGTGGGAGTCACAGCACAGCTGGAAGTAGTGGAGACGCAGGTTTGTGCTTCTCTTCCTCCAACTTCCTGTCCGCTCCTCATTATGCTATCCAATTAAGGCAAACAAAAAATCACACTAGAAAAAGTGTGACAAAAATTCAGTTGTACAAATAAAAACTAAAAAAAAACATTTGCAGGATGAACAGATTAAAAAATACAGTAACATTGTGGAGAATAAATATCATATTTGAGGTTATTATCGTTGATGGAAACTACTATGAAGACAAAAACGAAATGTAGAAATGTTATTGCTATAAAATAAAAATTATAAATTATAAATGTGCACTGAAATACAAATCAAAAGTCAAAATTTCATATATACAAATATTAAAATTTTAGTGTTACAAAATAAAAATTTTTTAAAAGAATGAAAACTTAACTGAGTATAAAACTATAGACATGTTATAATAGGCTTGATTTATTTAATCAAAAGATAATAAAATTAAATATTACATAGTTTTCTATAATAACAAGGAAAAATGGTTGATAAGGACTTAATTTTGTAACGCACAGCATAAATAGCATGTCATTCCACGTATAATCCATTTAAATGTCGCCCAGATGTTGAAGAAATGTGATGGTATTTTGTAGCTTTGTGAAGCTGATGTCACCCAGCGGTTTACTTCCAGAATGTGTCATGCTAATAAAGTGCATGACCTGTTGTTGGTTGTGTAATCTGGTTCCAGGTGAATGCCATTGAGACACAAACCCTGTCAACACCCCGTCGTGACTCGCCAAATGAGGGATTATATGAGACCTAATGCCAGCAGGCAACCAGCATATGAATATAAGCTAAAGACAGCTAGAGAGACAGGCACCATGTGTAATTATGGGCTAAATAATTGCTGCAGGACAATGAGCTCTACTAAAGGTGCCTTTGAACTGAAAGGACCTAAAATGGCACTCAAATAACAATATGTTCCTCCATTTCTACACAGGCAGCAGATGAGGACCTGAAGTCAATAACGCTATAAAAATTCAAAGCTGTCAAAATTGCCACTGCGAGAGCAAGGTGCAGTTGACAATGATTGTATGTTTTAAAATATCACTATACTCAAACCTAGTGAGATGTCTAGCCAGACAACACCAATGCAGACTCTCTAAAAAAACTGTAGTCAGCATTATGCTTTCTTAAAAGATCATTTTGGTAAAATCCAATCACAGAATGCATAGTGATCAGCAGTTAAATGTGAGTGGAGTGAGTGGTGGTGGTGGTGAGTGGTGGTGAGTGAGGTGTGGTGGTGGTGAGTGAGTGAGTGGTGAGGAGTGAGTGAGTGAGTGGTGAGTGAGTGAGTGAGGAGTGAGTGAGTGAGGAGTGAGTGAGTGGTGAGTGAGGAGTGAGTGAGTGAGTGAGTGAGTGAGTGAGTGAGTGAGTGAGTGAGAGTGAGTGAGTGAGTGAGTGAGTGAGTGATGAGTGAGGAGTGAGTGGTGGAAGGAGTGAGTGAGTGAGTGGTGAGTGAGTGAGTGGTGAGTGAGTGGTGATGAAGGAGTGAGTGGTGAGTGAGTGAGTGAGGAGTGAGTGGTGAGTGAGGTGAGTGGTGAGTGAGTGAGGAGTGAGTGGTGTGTGGTGAGTGGAGTGAGTGAGTGAGTGAGTGGTGAGTGAGTGGTGTGAGTGAGTGGTGGAGTGAGTGGTGGTGAGGAGTGAGTGAGTGAGTGGTGAGTGGTGGTGAGTGGTGGTGGAGTGAGTGGTGGAGTGAGTGGTGGTGGAGTGAGTGAGTGAGTGAGTGAGTGAGTGAGCAGTGAGTGTGTGGTGGTGAGGAGGTGAGGAGTGGTGAGTGAGTGGTGAGTGAGGAGTGAGGAGTGGTGAGTGGTGAGTGAGTGAGTGAGGAGTGAGTGGTGAGGAGTGAGTGGTGGTGAGTGAGTGAGTGAGTGAGTGAGTGAGTGAGGAGTGGTGAGTGAGTGAGTGAGTGAGTGAGGAGTGAGTGAGTGAGTGAGGTGAGTGAGTGAGTGAGGAGTGTGAGTGGTGAGTGAGTGGTGAGTGAGTGAAGGAGTGAGTGAGTGAGTGAGTGAAGGAGTGAGTGTGAGTGAAAGAGTGAGTGAAAGATTGAGTGAGTGAAGGAGTGATAGGTGAGTGAGTGAATGAGTGAGTGAGTGAGTGAGTGAGTGAAGGAGTGAGTGAGTGAAGGAGTGAGTGAGTGAGGGAGTAAGTGGACTGAGTGAGCGAATGAGTGAGTGAAGGAGTGATAGGTGAGTGAGTGAGTTAGTGAGTGAGTGAGTTAGTGAATGAGTGAAGGACTGAGTGACTGAGTGAATGTGTGAAGGAGTGAGTGAGTGAGTGAGTGAGTGAAGGAGTGAGTGAGTGAGTGAGTGAGTGAGTGAGTGAGTGAGTGAGTGAGTGAGTGAGTGAATGAGTGAAGAAGTGAGTGAGTGAGTGAGTGAGTGAGTGAGTGAGTGAGTGAGTGAGTGAATGAGTGAGTGAAGGAGTGAGTGAGTGAGTGAGTGAGTGAGTGAGTGAGTGAGTGAGTGAGTGAGTGAGTGAGTGAGTGAGTGAATGAGTGAGTGAGTGAGTGAGTGAGTGAGTGAGTGAAGCAGTGAAGCAGTGACATTTACATTTACATTTAGTCATTTAACAGACGCTTTTATCCAAAGCGACTTACAAATGAGAGTAATAGAAGCAACCAAGACCAGTCAAGGGCAACAATATGCAAGTGCTGTAAAAAGTCTCACGAAACACAAAACACATAGGACAGTTTTTTATTTATTTTATTAAATAACAAACACAAACGAATAGGGTGATAAGTGCTATTCTTTATTGGTCAAGTGCTGCTGGAAAAGAAGTGTCTTGAGATGTTTTTTGAAAATGGCTACAGACTCAGCTGCTCGAACTGAGACAGGCAGGTCATTCCACCAGGTGGGAATGGTCCAAGAAAAGGTCCTAGTGAGGGATTTCATGCCTCTTTGAGATGGCACCACTAGGCGTCGTTCACTTGCAGAACGCAAGCTTCTGGAGGGTGTGTCTGAGCAAGCGAGTTTAGGTATACTGGTGCAGAGCCTGCGGTTGCTTTGTAGGCGAGCACCAGAGCCTTGAATTTGATTCACGCGGTTATCGGCAGCCAGTGAAGACTGATGAAGAGAGGCGTGACATGTGCTATCTTCGGCTCGTTGAAGAACAATCTCGCCGCTGCATTCCGGATCAGTTGCAAGGGTTTAACAGTGGATGCTGGAAGGCCCGCTAGAAGAGAATTACAGTAGTCCAGTCTGGAGAGTACAAGAGCTTGGACCAGGAGTTGAGTGGCCTGCTCTGATAGGAAGGGTCTAATCTTCCTAATCAATCAAATTCAACTGAATTGAATCAATTGAATTGAATTGAATTGAGTGAGGGTGTGAGTGAGTGAGTGAGTGAGTGAGTGAGTGAGTGAGTGAGTGAGTGAGTGAGTGAGTGAGTGAGTGAGTGAGTGAGTGAGTGAGTGAGTGAGTGATTGGTGAGTGAGGGTGTGAGGTGTGAGTGAGTGAGTGAGTGAGTGAGTGAGTGGTGTGAGTGAGTGAGTGAGTGAGTGTGTGAGTGAGTGTGTGAGTGAGTGAGTGTTGGCCAAATTGAATGTATGTCAGAAATTCAATTTGGCCAACTAAAAATAAAAATATTTAGATGTGAACAGTCACTAGAAAATGTTTAATTGGAGAAGACTGTGAATATTAAAAAAAAATCAAGTCAAGTCAATTAAATTTTTTTCCATCCATAAAAATGGAAATTACAGTGTGAGTCATACTCACATACAAACTACAAAATAATACAAAATAATAAGTTAACATTAAATACACATACATACAACTAAAAAGCTCTACAAAGTGACGTTTATAGTGCTCATTGTGCTGAGGAGTGACAGATGCCAGAAGAAATGTTGAGTGAAGTAGTATATATAACTATAACTATTATATAAATATTAATAAAACATTAAATGTAAATACATTAATTAATCATAAATCAATGCTAAAAAACATAACTAAAAAGTACTGATATATATATATATATATATATATATATATATATATATATATATATATATATATATATATATATATATATATATATATATATAAAATATATGTGTATATATATATATATATATTTTATATATATATATATATATATGTATGTATATATATATATATATATATATGTGTATATATATATATATATACAATAATATATATATATAATATATGTATATATATATATATATATATATACATATATATATATATATATATATATATATATAGTTTATAGTGCTCATTGTGCTGCCTAATGACAGATGCCAGAAGAAATGTTGACTAGAAGTATGTATATATATATGTATATATATATATATAAATATATATATATATATATATATGTATATATATATGTATATATATATATATATGTATATATATATGTATATATATATATGTATATATATATATATATATATATATATATTTTTATATATATATATATATATATATATATATATATATATATATATTTAATGTTTTATTTGTTCAAAATAATAGACTAACCAGAATAATCAAGGTTTTTAGTATATTTTTTATTGCTACGTGGCAAACAAGTTACCAGTAGGTTCAGTAGATTCTCAGAAAACAAACAAGACCCAGCATTCATGATATGCACGCCTAAGGCTGTGCAATTGGGGTATTAGTTGTAGTTGAAAGGTGTGTTCAAAAAAATAGCAGTGTCTACCTTTGACTGTACAAACTCAAAACTATTTTGTACAAACATTGTTTTTTTCTGGGATTTAGCAATCCTGTGAATCACTAAACTAATATTTAGTTGTATGACCACAGTTTTTAAAAAATGCTTGACATCTGTGTGGCATGGAGTCAACCAACTTGTGGCACCTCTCAGCTGTTATTCCACTCCATGATTCTTTAACAACATTCCACAATTCATTCACATTTCTTGGTTTTGCTTCAGAAACAGCATTTTTGATATCACCCACAAGTTCTCAATTGATTAAGGTCTGAGATTGGGCTGGCCACCCATAACATTAATTTTGTTGGTTTGGAACCAAGACTTTGCCCGCTTACTAGTGTGTTTTGGGTCATTGTCTTGTTGAAACAACCATTTCAAGGGCATGTCCTCTTCAGCATAGGGCAACATGACCTCTTCAAGTATTTTAACATGATCCATGATCCCTGGTATGCGATAAATAGGCCCAACACCATAGTAGGAGAAACATGCCCATATCATGATGCTTGCACCTCCATGCTTCACTGTCTTCACTGTGTACTGTGGCTTGAATTCAGAGTTTGGGGTCGTCACAAAACTGCCTGTGGCCCTTGGACCCAAAAAGAACAATTTTACTCTCATCAGTCCACAAAATGTTCCTCCATTTCTCTTTAGGCCAGTTGATGTGTTCTTTGGCAAATTGTAATCTTCTGCACATGCCTTTTTTTAACAGAGGGACTTTGCAGGGGATTCTTGAAAATAGATTAGCTTCACACAGACGCCTTCTAACTGTCACAGTACTTACAGGTAACTCCAGACTGTCTTTGATCATCCTGGAGGTGATCATTGGCTGAGCCTTGCCATTCTGGTTATTCTTCTATCCATTTTGATGGTTGTCTTCCGCTTTCTTCCACGCCTCTCTGGTTTTGCTCTCCATTTTAAGGCATTGAGATCATTTTAGCTGAACAGCCTATCATTTTTGCACCTCTTTATAGGTTTTCCTCTCCAATCAACTTTTTAATCAAAGCACGCTGTTCTTCTGAACAATGTCTTGAACGACCCATTTTCCTCAGCTTTCAAATGCATGTTCAACAAGTGTTGGCTTCATCCTTAAATAGGGACCACCTGATTCACACCTGTTTCTTCACAAAATTGATGACCTCAGTGATTGAATGGCACACTGCTATTTTTTTTAACACACCCCTTACAACTAATTCAACTAATACCCCAATTGCACAGCCTTAAGAGCGTGCATATCATGAATGCTGGGTCTCATTTGTTTTCTGAGAATCTACTGAACCTACTAGTAACTTGTTTGCCACGTAGCAATAAAAAATATACTAAAAACCTTGATTATTCTGGTTATTCACATTGTACTGCTATTATTTTGAACAATACTGTATATATATATATTAGTTTATATCTGTACATGAAGACAAAATCCCAAGACCTTCATGTCAAAGCAGAAAATCCAAATATATTTAAAATAAACTTTGTTTCCCATGCAAAAATGCATTTTATTGGATTTGAATGGCTGTCAATGGAGAAAGATGTTTTGTCTCATTTCTCAAGCAAGCCTAGACAAGCCTTGACCCCTTGTTTTACTTCTTACTGCTCAAATTGCCACATTCATAAATAAATCAGAAACATTTATACGTAATTACTCTCTATCACCCATAACATTCAGTCTTTACGCCGTAATTAACGAAAAGGTAAACATTATGATCAGTGATAATCACACATAATTTCTTGCTTTCCCTCATTTCTAGAACATATCTTCACACCTCATATATAAAAACTTCCCTCTGCGACCTGAAGCACAGACGATATTCTGAGAAACAGAGACACTGGTTCCTGCAGGTGAAAATAACAGCACCCGGTGTAACACATGACTCATGACACAAACACCAAACTCCAGTCTCTGAGAAGCCAGTCTGTCAGTTTACTAGGAAGGCTTTTGTCTCTGATGTTCTCACTCCTGTCATCTTAACTCTGACTGCAGTGTCTGAAAGCATCTGCTAAAGAAAAAGACAGGAGAGAGTGAAAAGAGTCTCTGCTCTTGAGCTGCTAATTCTTAAAATGGACTTTAATTCATTAACATTCCACTACAACCAATACCTCTACAGCATTATTTATCAAAGTTAATGTTAATTATTTCTAAACTTCTAAAAGAGTTCCTTTATTTTCTAATGTCAAGTCATATGAATGTATCTATGTGTTTGTTTGCTTATAAATTAACATTAAATTGTAGAAAAAGGATGTTCATTGTTACATCTACAACCGAATAAACTTTGCTTTGAAATTTGCATTAATGGCTATAAACAGCATTACGCAATGTGTTGATGTAATATCCACTGAAACAGGAAGAGAGGACAGGGCATATTGAACAACTCCTCCCCTTGCATTTAGAAAAAAATTGCATTTAGCTTATATCACAGCTCGGCCAGAGCCACTGAGCTCGGTAAAACACAGTTCCCTCCTAATCCCCTCCATATCTTAGATTCTAGAGAGCATTTGATTGGACTAAAAATCTGATGAGAAGCTGAAGTGTAGAGTGATGTCATCAAAATCATTGATCCCTATTGGTGAAAGTGAGAGAATGAACGCTTATATCTTCTAAATGTGAATTTTGTCATTGTTTTGCAGCACACATATTCATACTCAAAGCCATTTTGATTTTATGGGGACTTTAACTACATCAATATTCAACATGAAGAGTCAAGATCTCATCCAGCTGAGTTTCCAAGTGTGTAAATCAGGATGAAGGTCCGATGACATCAAGCAGGAACCCATGAGGTCCTCGTCAGTTCCATCTGCCAGCAACGGTGCCATCTGGAATTATCATCTTCCTCTGAGTTAATTAACATGTGCACACCTGCGATGATTGTGTTCCTCTGTGGTTAGCATGCTAAATTCAACCGATAGTCACAGTACTAGTTTCTATTTGGTCAAAGTTTTTGCAAAGGGTTATAGATTGTTAATCAGCTCAACTACTGTACCAGCTGGGTGGGCCGAAGTCAGACTGGGACACCACACTGGTTAACCTAACGAGAGCTGGTAAAGCACCTTGAATGAACTGGAAGGCACCTGGACCATACTCCAACACACAGTTTGAGTTGACAAGCTTGACTACCGGCTGTTACCAGTTTTGTGTAGGCAGTGCACAGCCTTAGAAGGGTCATGCAACATCCAAAAAACTAAAAAGAAATTAAGTTGTATGTAAGTGCATATATTATAACATTATAAGGTGCAGTTTGTGAATTTTAGCGGCATCTATCTGAGAGGTTGTGAAATGGAATCACAAAACACTCACCCCTCCCTTTCAGAGCACATAGAGAAGCTACGGGGGCCGACACAGGACAAAAATGTCGTCTTTGGAGACAGCAGAGAGTGACTAGTGCTCTGTAGCGAAGTTTGTCCGATTAGGGCTACTGTAGAAACATGGCGGCGCAAATGGCGACTTCACTGTAAGGGGACCGGCGGTGTGTGTAGATAGAAACGGCTCATTCTAAGGCAATAACAACATAACGTGCATTATGTAAGGTCTTTATACTCCACTGAAAACTTTGTTATGTATAATATATTGAGCTTCTGTCAATAGATCCTCATAAATTATAAGATCAGATGCAATTTAGTAAATATGAGTGTAAATAAGCAAGCAAATGAACAAAAATAATATCAATTAATAATTAATGAAGCAAATAAATAAATTAACAAACAAAATTAATAAATGACTAAGCAAGCAAATAAATAAATAAGCAAAAAATAAACAAATAAAACTAAAGGAATAAATAAATAAAAAAATAAATACATTAAATAAATAAATAAATAAATAAACAAATGAATGAATCAAATTAATAAATAAACTAATAACTATAATATATAAACTAATATCTAAAATAAATAAATATACAATTAACTAAATAAACCAATAAATACATATATAATACAATAGGAGAATGATTTCCCTGGATGGTCTTGAGTTGATCATTTGATTTTGTTCCTGGATCATGACTTTTTAAAGATTCTGAAAATGTGATCGAAATTGACTTCTCTGAATTTCACAAGCAATTCCTCGGAACCTTGAACTCGTGACCTCATGAAATGCTCTACCAGAAACCCGTCAGAAAAGCTTATTTAGACCTATTTAAGTGTTTTATCCTCTGTCTCAGCATCCCTTCCTGCGAGCCTAGCAGGAAGGTCTTGTGCCTTCTTTTCAAGCACAGAGTCCTGAGTTCAGTCACAGGGCCATATTATTCCAGTGTGGCTATGAAAAGCCTCACAACTTATAACTTTGACACTTCTGCAATCTGGAACATACATGATTTGAACAAAGAAAGAGAAGAATGCTCAGAGAAAGTGCATAAACACGCTAAAGCAAACACTCTCCAGGCCTTGCTGAGACCCATCATCAGCGTTAGGTCTCTGGAGAAAAGGTCATATTGGCAGTCAATGTGCCCTCTATGAGCGTAAACCCTCATCAGCAGTCTGATAGCAGGAAAACATCCATGCCAGCAGTCCGAATCCTGCATAGGGAATGAGTTTCAAACAGCAATATGCCATAAGTCTCAGTACGCTGTGGCTATTTCTGCTCCCTAAGTCCTGACAATAGTCAGTGATGTGCATTATACATCCCTTAGGGGGGAAAGAGCCCTGTAAAAGATATATAACACACCCATGGGAGCAACTTCTCATGGTTTTCGTTTGAAATGCACGTGGTTGCTGATAGACGACATATCTAATGCACTTCCAGACATGAAAAAAAAGTATCGTAAAAGTATAAAAGAATGTCATTCATTTTACCTATAAATATTTAATCATTAGACAAAGCTGCATAAATAAAGAGTGAAAAGCACAGGCAGCAAGTATTATTATCAATGGTTACTATTTCCGAGGAAACCGATACATTGTATTTCTCAGGATTCTTTGATTAATAGAAAGTTCTAAAGAACAGCTTTTACTTGAAATAGAATCTTTTGTAACATTTGTAACACTTTTAATCAATTTAATGCACCCTTGCTGATTGCAGTATTAATTTATTAACAACAAAAACTATAAATATTTAATGCACAAGACAAAGCCGGATAAATAAAGAGTGAAACACCCAGGCAGGAACTTAATAGATGAAAAAATCTGTGATATTTTTCACCCTTTCGCACTTTTCACACAGCGACAGCATCTGACAAATAATTAATCTTATGCTGCGATTGCAGAAACCTCGTCCAAATATGGATTTCCAATTTGCATAGTTCACCCTGCGTTCTGTCAGAAAGCTGCAGTTCAAACAGGTCTAAAGATGAGGCCACTGGACTATTTATATCTGCAGCTGAAGGGGGTTGGCATGACTGGAATTAGGAGTCGAATCGATGGTCCAATGAGGCGCAGGGGACAGGAGTCTTTATTCAAATGAGAATAATTGATTGGTCACCCTTTTGATTTACATATAAATGAAAGCTTTTTATCAGTCTGTCCACCTGTTTGAACCTCATCACGAGCCGTTCCCCTGTGAGAGATGTGACGTGGTGTTGGTCTTCATTCACACTTCAGTGAGCGACGGCTCGGGTTCTGACATCGCCGAGCTCTTTGTATTCGGCTGCTGTCGCCACATCAGAAATGAGATGTTTGCCGACTCCATGACAATGAAAACATTTGCCCGGTGGAGGGGGAGGCGGAATTGACAGTGACCCATAAGGTCACATTACAATCTTTAGTGTGTAATCTTCACATGATCCTTCAGAAGCCTTTTGATGATTTTCTGCAGTTATGATGATCATCAATGTTGAAAACTATTTTGATGGATGGATTTGAACTATTTAAAAATGATGATGGATAGGTGGATGAACGGATGGATGGATGGATGGATGGATGGATGGATGGATGGATGGATGGATGGATGGATGGATGGATGGATGGATGGATGGATGGATGGATGGATGGATGGATGGATGGATGGATGGATGGATGGATGGATGGATGGATGGATGGATGGATGGATGGATGGATGGATGGATGGATGGATGGATGGATGGATTTGAACTATTTAAAAATAACGATGGATAGGTGGATGAACGGATGGATGGATGGATGGATGGATGATGGATGAATTTGAACTATTTAAAATGATGATGGATATGTAGATGGATGGATGGATGGATTTAAAAATGACGTTAGATGGATGATGGATAGATGGATGGATGGATTTTAACTAAAAAATGACAATGGATGGATGGATGGATGGATGGATGGATGGATGGATGGATGGATGGATGGATGGATGGATGGATGGATGGATGGATGGATGGATGGATGGATGGATGGATGGATGGATGGATGGATGGATGGATGGATGGATGGATTTGAACTATTTAAAAATAACGATGGATAGGTGGATGAACGGATGGATGGATGGATGGATGGATGATGGATGAATTTGAACTATTTAAAATGATGATGGATATGTAGATGGATGGATGGATGGATTTAAAAATGACGTTAGATGGATGATGGATAGATGGATGGATGGATTTTAACTAAAAAATGACAATGGATGAAGGATGGATGGATGGATGGATGGATGGATGGATAGAGAAACATAAGAAACGTTACAACAGAGTGAACTTGAAACATTTCTCTTCAAATTCTCCAAAGACCAAATGATCTGAGCTGCTAAATATAATATATAAATGTATAGCTCTGTACGCTCATTGAAGTCTATTTTAAGGGCTTTTAGGAGAAATGACTGAGGGGAAAAAAAGAAACCTAACTATCTGCATATTAGGAATCGATAAATAAAGCTATTATTTTCCAACAGAGATTGATCTCACACTGTAAATGTGTTTTGTCAGTGTAATTGTTTAATGCTATTGAACAAACCTGACTGCATTATGTTACACTAATGAAGGTCCTTTTTACGGGTCAGAGAAAAACAGCAATTGAAAATATTCTGTATTACAGTCCAGGCATACAGGAACGAACGGATTTCACTGTCTTATCAGGAGGGACAGCGTTCTACTCTGCTCTTTATGCATCTTATTTAGGTTATAAACCTCATTTAATTGTAATTTCTTTATTCAATGAGCCATGACTTACGAACAGTCTGAGCTCCCCGGGAGTATTACAGGTGATTAGGTTAATCGCTTTTGCTGACGGAGGAGTCATAATTACTGCACTGTTCCTGCAAAGAAGGTGAGAAATTCAATGATCTTGAATCCTAAACAACCTTGAATAACTAGTGAAATTGTGAGCATGTGTTTTTCATGACACGGATTAAATGGTTTCACTCAGATGCTGCTCATTGTTCAGGAGAGCTTCAGTAATGTCATGATCAGGTACTGTATGTTTCTTTTATCTATCATGTTTTTCTCAGATGTTTCTCCTATAAATTAGACTCAATAGTTGCCATATGCAGCAAGAGTAAAGAGCTGTAAAATGAATGTGTACAGCAATTCAGATCACTAGGTCATGGAGTAATTTCATGAGAAATGTTTGAGTTCATCTTGATCACATCTGACTCTTGATCACAGGCGTCATAATAATATCTGAGAAGAAGCAAATATCTTTATTACATCAGCACTGAATCTCACTGCTGTCTTAAACAATTTAGATACTAATGAGACATCATTTGTTTTTGTTTTTTTGTTCTCTACAGGCTAAACTACAGTTTATATAAACACCGATCAGGCATAACATTATGACTAATATAATGTTGGTCCCACTTTTGCTGCCAAAACAGCCCTGACCCATCGAGGCATGGACTCCACTAGACCCCTGAAGGTGTGCTGTGGTATCTGGCACCAAGATGTTAGCAGCAGATCCTTTAAGTCATGTAAGTTGCGAGGTGGGGCCTCTATGGATCGGACTTGTTTGTTCAGCACATCCCACAGATGCTCGATTGGAGTGAGATCTGGGGGATTTGGAGGCCAAGTCAACACCTCAAACACATTGTTGTGCTCCTCAAACCATTCCTGAACCATTTTTGCTTTGTGGCAGGAGCATTATCCTACTGAAAGAGCCACAGCCACCAGGGAATACCATTTCCATGAAATGTGTACGGCTTGCCTTCTTCCCAAAGTGCATCCTGGTGCCATGTGTTCCCCAGGTAAGTGACACACACACACACCCGGCCATCCACATGATGTAAAAGAAAACTTGATTCATCAGACCAAGCCACCTTCTTCCATTGCTCCATGGTCCAGTTCTGATGCTCACATGTCCACTGTTGGTGCTTTTGGCAGTGGACAGGGGTCAGCATGGGCACCCTGACTGGTCTGCTGCTATGCAGCCCCATATGCAACAAAATGCAATGCACTGTGTATTCTGACACCTTTCTATCAGAACCAGCATTAACTTCTTGAGCAGTTTGAGCTCCAGTAGCTCATCTGTTTGATCGGACCACACGGGCCAGCCTTCGCTCCCCACGTGCATCAATGAGCCTGGGCCGCCCATGACCCTGTCGCCGGTTCACCACTGTTCCTTCCTTGGAGCACTTTTGATAGATCCTGACTATTTATTTATATATATATATATATATATATATATATATATATATATATATATATATATATATATATATATATATATATATATATATATATATATATATATATATATATATATATATATATATATATATATTTTTACTCTGTAGTTCAGCTTGTAGAGAAGAAAAAACACACATTTTTCTAATCTAATACAATTGTTATGAATTGCAGTCAATTGGTCATGTAACAGGACTATCCAGAGCTCTCTGTGTTTGTGCCACTGCAGTGACACATCACAGATGGTGTGGATCAGGGTCAACAGAGAGGACCTCAGCCCCCGCTCAGCCTGCTGGGAACCCTGAGCCGCAGCTGAGCTCCAAGACCTCCAATACACTCAGATCAGACTCCATCTATTCAAAGCCTCCAAAGAATCAACCTCAGAAGACATTTTCAGCTTTACTGCCACTCAGGAACGAGAGAGAAGACGTGTGTGACCTTTGGTGTCAAGGTAAAACACCCTGAGTGAGTGAGTGAGTAAGTGAGTGAGTGAGTGAGTGAGTGAGTGAGTGAGTGAGTGAGTGAGTGAGTGAGTGAGTGAGTGAGTGAGTGATGTAGTGAGTGATTGAGTGATTGAGTGAAGGAGTGAGTGAGTGAGTGAGTGAGTGAGTGAGTGAGTGAGTGAGTGAGTGAGTGAGTGAGAGTGAGTGACTGAGTGACTGAGTGACTGAGTGACTGACTGGTGAGTGACAGAGTGAGTGAGTGACTGGAGTGAGTGAGTGAGTGAGAGTGAGTGACTGGTGAGTGTAGTGAAAGAAGAAGTGAGTTAGTTATTAGTGAGTGGTTAGTTAGAGTTAGTTGGTGAAGGAGTGAAAGAAGAAGTGAGTGAGTGGTGGTGAGGAGTGAGTGAGTGAGTGAGTGAGTGAGGAGTGGTGAGTGAGTGAGGAGTGAGTGAGTGAGTGAGTGAGTGAGTGAGTGGAGTGAGTGAGTGAGGAGTGAGTGAGTGAGGAGTGAGTGAGTGGAGTGAGTGAGTGGTGAGTGAGTGAGTGAGTGAGTGAGTGAGGTGGAGTGAGGAGTGAGGAGTGAGTGAGTGAGAGTGGTGAGTGGGAGTGAGTGAGTGTGAGTGAGGAGGAGGAGTGAGTGAGTGAGTGGAGTGAGGAGTGAGCAGAAGAAGAAAAAATTCATACAGGTTTGGAATATTTTGAGGGTGAGAAATTTGGGTGAACTATCCCTTTAAATTCAAGACTACAAATACACTGGGACATTTCACAGCACTGATGCTTGTCTTTAGCAATGTGAACCAAATCTAATGTCATAGCTTTTAAAACACATTCAGGAAAACTGAAAGGAGACATTTGGCAAAATCATTAATGTAGACTAATTAACTGTGATGCAAGACATCATATAGCGTCCACCCACTGACTGACCTTGTTGAAAGAACAGAAAGTAACTTGTGCCGGCAAACCATCTTGGCAAAATGACTGGCACGCTGGCCGCTTTATTTCAAAGCCAAACGTAAACAGCTTGACCAGAATCTTTCCTACGGCCCGCCAAGGTAAGTTTATCATCAGCCGCACAAGAGCAGCTTATTATAAAGCAGTTTATTGCAAATGTCAGCAGCACATATAGAACTTCATCCACTTAGAAAAGTAGTCCAACCTTGAAATTCAGCCAAATCGTTTGCATCCTATTTGAAGCTAGAAAGCTCCAGTCTCTATTCTTTCTAACTGTGTATCCAAGACAAAACCAGAAAAAGAAACAAACGTCTATTTCTGCAATCACTGATGTGCAATAAATCTCAGGGTGTCGCGTTCAGGATTTAACATCACTTAGGAACGGTTGTGAGCGCCTGTAGCAGTTTTGCTTAAGCGTGAAGAGAGGTTTCTACCAAAGTCTGGCATTGAGGAGTGACACTGAGCACCGCATGTTCAAGGTGTTAAAGCCAAAGTGTCTTCACTGGGTTTCCAAGTTTATTCAGCTGCAGTCTACAGAGCTAGGAAAAGGATCTCTTATGTAGTTTCACCGCATACTCATGTCTCTGCAGGTCTCTTGTGCTCTTTTTGTTTGCATCATAAATATGAGTACAAATGAGAATGCTGGCAGATGTTGACCACTGTGCAATGCCTAGAGGTCAACCGATATGGTTTTTAATGGCAAATCCTAATACTAATATCTAGAGAACTGGGTGATAAATAGCAGATAAAATGCTGATAAATTTAATACAACACAATGGCAGCTAATGAGCTGCACAGAACATTCTAGTTTATATATATATATACTCACCTAAAGGATTATTAGGAACACCATACTAATACTGTGCTTGAGCACCTTTCGCCTTCAGAACTGCCTTAACTCCAAGAGGCATTGATTCAACAAGGTGCTGAAAGCATTCTTGGCCCATATTGATAGGATAGCATCTTGCAGTTGATGGAGATTTCTGGGATGCACATCCAGGGCACGAAGCTCCCATTCCACCACATCCCAAAGATGCTCTAATGGGTTGAGATCTGGTGACTGTGGGGGCCATTTTAGTACAGTGAACTCATTGTCATGTTCAAGAAACCAATTTGAATTCAAGCTTTGTGACATGGTGAATTATCCTGCTGGAAGTAGCCATCAGAGGATGGGTACATGGTGGTCATAAAGGATGGACATGGTCAGAAACAATGCTCAGGTAGGCCGTGGCATTTAAACAATGCGCAATTGGCACCAAGGGGCCTAAAGTGTGCCAAGAAAACATCCCCCACACCATTACACCACCACCACCAGCCTGCACAGTGGTAACAAGGCATGATGGATCCATGTTCTCATTCTGTTTACGCCAAATTCTGACTCTACCATCTGAATGTCTCAACAGAAATCGAGACTATCAGACCAGGGAAAACTGTCAAATTTTTGGTGAGCTTGTGCAAATTGTAGCCTCTTTTTCCTATTTGTAGTGGAGTTGAGTGGTACCCGGTGGGGTCTTCTGCTGTTGTAGCCCATCCGCCTCAAGGTTGTGCGTGTTGTGGCTTCACAAATGCTTTGCTGCATACCTCGGTTGTAACGAGTGGTTATTTCAGTCAAAGTTGCTCTTCTATCAGCTTGAATCAGTCGGCCCATTCTCCTCTGACCTCTAGCATCAACAAGGCATTTTTTCTCCCACAGGACTGCCGCATACTGGATGTTTTTTCCTTTTCACACCATTCTTTGTAAACCCTAGAATTTGTTGTGCGTGAAAATCCCAGTAACTGAGCAGATTGTAAAAAAAAAAAGTGTTTGTACTGTATTGCAATTAATGTGAAAGACGGATGCAACAGCTTGAGCAGACTCCTAAATGTGCTCGACTACAAAAACTCTTCCTCTTCTCAACATGGCCTCACCCCCTTTGTTGTGTGTTCCCGGGGGCGTGGTTTATGTAAATGTTGGGGTTAGTGATGTCATTGACCCGTGAAGTGTTGTAGTCCCAACCAGCCATTTGTTGTAATCCTTAAAAAGTGATTTTGCAGATGTTGTTTATGCTCAAACAGCGACACTACACTACACACTAACTAACTAAAGTGAAATATTAATCAACCACCCCTTTAAACATTTATGATATTTTATGATTATTCACTTTGAATTACCATTGTGTAAGAAATGTGCTATATAAATGTCTTGCAATCATAAAAATTAAATACTTATTTTGCACAATAGTTACTTAAAATCCTTACACTTGGTAAAATAACCACTTCCTGTTAATCAGCCAATCGGACACAGACACCAAAAACTGCAAGCACACTACAATCTGACAACATCGAAAATCATATACATGCCTTTAATCATGTAAAGGTCATAAATGACTTCAGTAAAATTATATATATATATGAATAATATCATCACACTTAGACTTTTGTGCATTAGCCGATTTTGAGATGTTGTTCTCCCAATCACGGCCACTAAGGGAGTTTTTTTTAAAGAAGTTTCATTAGTTATTATTTATTTATTTTTTTTATTTTTTTTTTTAGTTTTTGCCTTTATTATAATAGGACAGTAATCTAAGTGGGAAAGAGAAGGGTTTCGGAGCCAAAGTGCAACTGCGCACTACACTTGAGGCTATCGGCGCTAACAAACAATTGAATTGTTATCCGTAAGTATTGCAGACATGAGAGGAGAAAATGTATATACAATATGTTTCTGGATACATTTTGGATCACACAGGTTTTGATGTCTTCAAAATCTCATGTAAACATGATTTCTTATTAATATTAAAATAGCTCATACAATTTTATAAATATTGCATAGCATGATACAATCCCCTCAAATTTCTAAATAATGATCCAAAAATATTATTGAACAAAACTATATATACATTAAAAATTTCAAGGCTTTGGTCACTTTTGACAGCGAAGGTACCAAGTGTTACCCAAAAATAACAAAGTGTGACCCTCCAATAAAGTTCCACGCTCCAGGAACGATGTATAAATAATTTTCTGAGAACATTATTATAGACCAGAACCCTAATGTTCCATTAATGTTATGGATAATCATTTGATGTGAACCTTGAACATTAGCCAGAAATCAGACTCTATACAAAAGCTTTAGTGATCTCACTAGATTATCAGCTTCTTCTGCTTACAACAATGTGTAAACCCATAAAACCAGTATCACTGAGTTTACACTGCAACCCTGACCTCAGTTCAACCTGCTCCACAGGGAACGGCCTCAGCCCGGGGGAGGTCCCACCCTCGCAGTTTTCCTGAGTGCTCTACAGAAAGGTTTCACCCTCCTCCTCCTCCTCCGAACCCTCAGTGGACCAAAGCTCTTCAGTTTATCAATGACTTGATTGATCGCTGGGGCTGATTCCTCCACTTTGACTTCTGAGCACATCCGTTTTAATCCCAGCACAGACCACTCAGAGAGTCTTTAACTGTGAAAAAGGAAAAAAGAGAAGAATGAGGGGAGAAAACGAGAGGGGTGAGAGAGTGTCACTGGAGATAAGCAGCTCTGCAGATGAATGTGAGGACCAGAGAGGTCTTCATACCTCTCTCTCTCTCTCTCTCTCTCTCTCTCTCTCTCTCCCCCTCTTTCTCTCTCTCGCTCACCCTCTCCATCTCTCTCTGTATATACATATACACTCTACACCGATCAGGCAAAAGTGAAGTGAATAACACTGATTATCTCTCCATCACGGCACCTGTTAGAGAGTGGGATATATTAGGCTGCAAGTGAACATTTTGTCCTCAAAGTTGATGTGTTAGAGGCAGGAAAAATGGGCAAGCGTAAGTATTTGAGAGAGTTTGACAAGGGCCAAATTGTGATGGCATGACTGGGTCAGAGCATCTCCAAAACTGCAGCTCTTGTGGGGTGTTCCCGGTCTGCAGTGGTCAGGATCTATCAAAAGTGCTCCAAGGAAGGAACAGTGGAGAACCGGCCACAGGGTCATGGCGGCTCATTGATGCACGTGGGGAGCGAAGGCTGGCCCGTGTGGTCCGATCAAACAGACGAGCTACTGGAGCTCAAACTGCTCAAGAAGTCAATCCATGAGGTCCCACCTCACAACTTACAGGACTTAAATGATCTGCTGCTAACATCTTGGTGCCAGCTACCACAGCACACGTTCAGGGGTCTAGTGGAGTCCATGCCTCGACGGGTCAGGGCTGTTTTGACAGCAACACAATATTAGTCACAATGAAAAACTATTTTACATTCAAAATGACAGTCTCATTTTTCAGTCTCAAAGACATCAAATAAATTTAAAATAAGATCTCAATTACTTAATGGAGCAAACCATGTTCTTCAATGAGCCAATAGTATGATCAAATATATATGAGCAAACTGAGATTAATTAAAGTACTTCTCTGATTCATCTTAGCATCAGAAGAAACATATTGTGATCAATCAGTTAATACACTTAGACAACTTCATTTGTGTTTGCCAGTGTAATTGTAGTGTATGTTAGTGCAACAGCTAAACACACTCAGTCATGAGAAACAGATCAATAACTATGTGCATAGTAATTACAGCTGTGACAAAACAGCATAAAATACAGTTTACAATTACAATAAACTATTTACAATGATAGTGCAGTTATAAACATTTCGGTACCTAAAACGCATGCAAGTGCTATAACAAAACTACAAGCTTTAGATTTTTACTTTTAAAAAGTTTACTTTTATTGGAAGTGCATTACTATAACCTTGAGTTTAACGTATAAAGAAAAAACTGAAATGATTGTCTGTGATCATTTACATTGCTGCACAAATTAGATGTTCCTCAATGACGTCGGCTTCTATTTATACACGTAAGAGTGTCCATAATAATTATATATTTAAGTTTGCAGATGGCATCTCCATCACGACCACACTCATTACTGCACAGCAACCCACAGCATTACTGCGTTATTTATCTCCAACCAGCCGAGACAGACTTGAGGAAGATCATTTGACGGGGCCAGTGTGGTTAAATAATGCAATTATCTGGGGATTAGTATTAGTGCTTACTAAGGCACCACCATGAGTTTCCTCTAACCCCAAGTGATATAACTCATCACACAGATTTGAGCCCATTTTATGTAATAAAACAGTGAACCCTTCTCCACTATAAAGAACATTTTACAGAATGGAAAGGTTCCATGGGTGTTATTATGCTCTTTTAAAAAGTCTTGATTTGTTTTGGGGCTATGCTATAGGTTTTCATGCCTGAATGTAAATTTAAAAAACACCTTACTTTCCTCATATTCTCCATTGTTGCAGCTCCTCTCTTCATAGTCTGTCAGTAACGCCCTGTTTACTTCCTGTCTCTATGAAGCCCCTCCTTCTGAAAAGCACAGTGTGCTCTGATTGGTCAGCTAGACCAGTGTGTAGTGATTGGTCAAGCACTTTGAGTATGTTGTCCCTCCCGTTACCATAACCACCAGTTTCAACACACTACTTACTAACTGAACCAGGCCCCGCCCCTTTATTGTGACGTGTCCGTTCAAACTCAAGACTACAATGGAGGCATTTCAGGGAATTCAGAAACGGTGACACTGATATAGAGAAGAAATCCCAATGGAGGGACTCACACAGCAACATCACACACAAAGCATAATAGCTCCTCTTTAAAGTGCCCATGAAATCAAATTGAAGTTTTTTGGCTTTTAGTATGAATATGTTAGCCCTAAGGTTACCTGTAAGCTAGTCTGCTCCAAAACAATGACAAAATTCACATTGAGAAACTTAAAGTATCTCACTTCTAACAATGACATCACTCTCCAGCTTCTCATCAGATGTTCTGTCCAATCAAATGCTCTCTTGAATCCGAAGCTCCGCCCCCTGCATTATAAACATCTGAAGCTGTGGCTGAAATCGGTCCTTGTTCAAACATTTACTTCAACACATAGTGCACTATATGGGATAGGGAATGATTCAGACAGGGCAGAGCACAATTGGCTTTTTTTTTTTTTTTAAGGGAGGAGCTGTTTGATATGCCCCGCCTTGTCTGGAAATTACATCAACACATTGAATAATGCTGCGTGTTTCAAGGCACTTCAGTGGGACTTTAAAGGTTCTTCATGGAATCATAGATGCCAATAAAGAAACTCTATTTTAAGAGCATACTCAACTCATAGAAAATTAAACTAATACTGAAGCTGTTAAGCTGTTCTGACACAATCGCTGCCTGATTTAGCATTATGTCCATAAACCTCTGCAGCAGGGTGTAAAAGTAAAGTTAAATAACTAATTAAACCTCCAAAAAGAGCAGAGCACCGAATCAGTGAAAGCGCCATTATTCCATTAAAACGCGATCCACGGGGCTCCTGCTCGCAAGCTGATTGGTTCATAACTACTTGTGAATGATGAATGCAGGGACCCGAGTGAGCGAGATCGATTCCCCACAGAGAAACTCTGTGGGGTATTTAACTTGTTTCGCTTTGTGATTCTCCTGCAAAGTGAGATTTAAAATGAAAGCAAAACAATCAGAATGAGAAATGTACTTGCTTAAACATTTTCACAAAGGCACGTTGGCTACACTTTAAATATGCACAATCCACAACAGCCCCAGTTCATAAACGCTCAGAGCATCTATTAAAAGGCTTACGAAGGCTACATTTATTGTATTATAAATACAGTAAAAACAGTAATATTGTGAAACATTATTACAAATATAACTGTTTTGTTTATTCCTATGCATTTTCAGCATCATTTCTCCAGTCTTAAGTGTCACATGATTCTTCAGAAATCACTTTACTGATATTTTTACTACCTTTACTAATTCACTCTAAAAAATGCTGGGTTAAAAACAACCCAAGTTGGGTTGAAAATGGACAAACACAGCAATTGGGTTGTTTTAAGCAAACATTTAAGCCAACCGCTGGGTTAAAACTACCCAATTCCTGGGTTTGTCCATTTTCAACCCAACTTGGGTTGTTTTTAACCCAGCATTTTTGTCGTGTTGCATTGCTGTCAATGGAGGGACAGACAACTCTCAAAAGAAGTTTGTTGTACGGGTTTGGAGCGACATGAGGGTGAGATTTTAATTTTTGGGTGAACTATCCCTTTAAGAGGGAAACAGGTTGTTAATGATGCTATATAAAATATGAAACAATGAATGACTCATTGACCCTGTTTGAGTATTTGGCGATTAATCCAGCATAAGCTCAGATATTAGGACCATCTGTGCCCAATTCAAACCAATAGAAAAAGTTCAGCTTATGAAAATGCATTTTGGCACGCCATATGCCTGTTCATTTTCATCTACGCTCCTACTTAAATTCATGCTGACTAAAATGCCTAAAAGCACATCATAAATTCATACCGCAGCAAAGAGGTTGTGAGGGATAAAGTGTTTGGCGCACACTTAAAGTAAACATAAAAAATTACTTTACTTTCTTAATATACACTCCTAAAATTCTGGTGAATTATGCAATTCAAAATATGCAATAAGCAACTCTAAAGTTTTATTTTTCAGCCCTTGCTCTCCAACCACCTCTCATATAAAGACACTTTCATCATCCAGTTAAATGCAGAGGAATCCATTTTCTCTTTGACTATCCTGTCAAGCACAAATAATGGTGTGTTTGTCATTGTTTTAACTATAAATCATAACTCAAACCCCTGCTTGGCAGTGAAAATTGTCTCAAAGACAAAGTTCAAATGACAAATAATCCAAGTCCGCTGCAATACATTCACACACACGTATATATATATATATATATCAATGCAGATTTTACTCAAACCAGCCTCCATCTTTCTGCGTGCTGCTGGGCTGTTCTGCAGACATCCCACTAATATTTCATAATGTGCTCATGGAACAAAAAGGGCTGGGAAATACAGCGCAACGTCCTAAAGTGTTAGATGATGAAAAGCCTCCAGCGCGTGGGAACATTCATCATAATGTTGAGCATAATGGTTCCTCTAAAGCTTCTACCTATGAGAAACGGCACAGAAGAGCAGAGAGAAACTGGCCATTTACATGGGCTCGTCCTGACTGAACCATCTCTTGGGAAACTCACACTATTGTTAGAATCAAGACTAACGGCTGAAGCCCAGTTATCATAATATGGAAGCACAGGAAGTAAAGTGCTGTGCTATGGCTATGGTGAAGTATGTAGGCCTGCTTTTAAGTCTGAAGTCAGCCATGCTAACACATACTACATTATGATATTAAAATGTCAAAAAACTTAACCATGCAAAGCACAAGGGTTTTGAGTAACATCAGCCTAAAAAGGACGCATGAATGCATAATTCAAAAATTCATCAGTAAACAGCAGTTTACTGTCCATCCATACTATTATGGGATGTACATTAGACTCCATCACAACTCTAATCTAAAAAAAAACTATATATCACAAAGTAATTCCACATGCAAAAAAAATTAAATAAATAAACATAAACATAATTATTAGTAATACTAAATAATAAAAAAATAATAATAATAATAATGATAATAATAATAATAATAATAATAATAATAATAATAATAAAACTAAATGAATATTAATACAATTATTTAATTAATTAATAAATCAATAATAATAATAATAATACATTATTAGTAATAATAATTAATTAATTTAATTAAATACATAATAATAAAATAAATAATAATATATACATGAATACATATGTCAGGTGTATGAATGAGTGAGTGAATGGGTGAATGTGAGGCAATGTGTAAAGCGCTTTGGATGGCCATTGGTCTGTTAAAAGCGCTATATAAATGCAGTCCATTTTACATAAATTAATAATCAATATAATAAAAATAAACTAAAATACATAATTATCATTAATAATACACAATTAATTTAATTTAATTCATAATAATAATAAACAAATTAAAATACATTATTATTATTATAAATAATATTTAATTACATTAGATAATAATAAAAATAACACTAAAATACACAATTGTTATTAATAAATAAATAAGTGAATAAATAAATAAATAAATAAATAAATAAATAAATAAATAAATAAATAAATAAATAAATAAGTGAATAAATAAATAAATAAATAAATAAAATTTAATTCAAATAATTATTATTAATAATAAACAATTAATTAAATTAATAACAAAGTTAATAACATAAAATAACATTAAAATACATAATAAATAAATACAATTATTATTAATAATACATCATTTAATTAAATACATAAACGTAATATATTAATTTAAAATAAAATAAATACATTCATGACAGACTGAGAGAGAGAGAGAGAGAGAGAGAGAGAGAGAGAGAGAGAGAGAGAGAGAGAGAGAGAGAGAGAGAGAGAGAGAGAGACAGATCATTTTATACCATTATGTGGGCAAAAACAATTTCCCCAAAAATATGAACCGAGCACCCATGGCAGCGAGCAGATTGCACACAGCGTTGCCATTTCCATCTGCCGTTGAGAGGTAATGCAGGCCAAGCATTGCCTGTACCTCCCGTTTTACAGAGCCGCTTCACACTGTTCTGATACTCGAATGTTTCTCCACACTCTTCATATCAGAAGCGTGTAGGCAAGAAAAGGGCGTGACAACAGATCACTCTGGTCAGCGTAGGATGCACTGCATCTGATGCTAATTACACCTTGTCACGGCTGCCATAAATGTCACAACCACAGAGTGTCTTGTGTTTGCTGAGATTTCCTTGTGTACCCGGCAAAACGTTTCTCAGATATATGTGAGCCAGTATGTAATGATCAAGGGTATGCCATTCATTACAGTCAACAGTTTTTAACTCAATATTGTGTAACAATGTCTCATAAAAAGTACTATTCATTTCCATTAGGGTAAAACTTTTTAATGAGGAAAAATTAGTTCAGAGAAACAATGCATGTACGAGGAGGAGGGAAGGCTCTTGTCAGGTTGTTTTTGTGCTGGTTGGATGGTGTGTATCAGATATTTGTGAGTAATCTCTGCTGTGGTAACCCGAGCTGTGTAGTGGAGAAGGTGGGTAGTGTGAAGAGTGAGTCACGAGTTCATTTGGCTGAGGTAAGACACTCTCATACCCCTGAGAAGAAAAACACGAGTATATTCAAGCGCTATACATGATGCCAGCAGCAGCAGCCGCAGAAAGGGAACATTATTTTCCATGTTTGTTGTGCTTCGTGGGAATATCTTCGTCATCTTAATGAACATGCAATGCCACAAATGCACAATCAAACCTCAAGCACAGTACGGGTCTCCAGATCATTATCACCATCATGCAAATTATACAAAGTTTAAAGTGCAAAGATGCTGAACAAAGGCCACAATCTTTTGCATCACATTAAATAAAGGATGCATACGTTTGGGGTCAGACGTTTTTGTACAAAGTCTTTTCTGCTCACCGAGGCTGCATTTATTTAAACAATATTGTGAAATATTATTACAATTTATAATAGTTGTTTTCTAAACTGTAATTTATCCCTGTGATCAAATCTGTATTTTCAGCATCATTACCCCAGTCTTCAGTGTCACATGATCCTTCAGAAATCATTCTATTTTGAGGATTTAATAAGTATAGTACAATAAAGTATAAACAAATCAGTTGCAAGCTTTTCATTTATAGTTAATTTATAGTTTCTAAAATGTAGTTAATACATCAATAGACTATATACAAATAGCGAGCTCTTCTTTCATTGTCACTGTAATCAACAGTGTTATAGATTAATAACTTATATTTAAAGAGTTAGATTATGCTTTGTTAACAACGTATTAACTGTAAATACTTCTCACTTTGGATTAGATCACGGGAAATGTGGAAATGGCATAATTAAGTGCTTTAAACCAACCTGTGCATGTGTGTGCGTGTGCGTGTGCGTGTGCGCGTGTGTGTGTTTAATGTATCTGTAAACATTTTAAGGAACACTGCATGAAAGCAATCAATGTCTAATGTTACCTAGACATTATAAACATCTTTACTGTCACTTTTGATCAATTGAATGCGTCCTTGCTGAATGAAAGTACAGTACTAACTGTGAATAACATCTCACTGACCCTGAACTTTGTGGTTGTTAGGGTTTAAGGTTCATCCTTAAATAACTAACCACTATAACCACACACCTCTTCCCAATCAAAGTGCCTTTAAGGCAAGTTAGTTGACTCGGCAGCTCTGTATAATACCCCTGAGCATCCTTTTCCAGCAAATGCAGCATACTTGATTGAAGAAAAGGCCTAAATCAATATATAACTGCTCACCGAAATTCTGCTTCAATAGTGCATTTAAATAAAATGTGAATCATATATTGTGTTTCTCACAAAAAATATTCTAGGGTCTCATTTTAGGGACTAAAAAAAAGTTGTTGGAGAGGTGCACGTCAGGGTACGTCGTAGGCTACTTGTGCAACACACAGCCTATGATGTAGCTACGGCGGACACGGCGGATCTATGTATTTATTGACTAACGGAAAGAATCTCGAGACTAATGATATATTTGATGCAAATTAATGCAAATATTATTTATCTATAACTAGCATTAGACCTAGAACTTCATTTCTTTACGCCAGGGGTGTCCAACCCTGGTCCTTGAGGGCTACCACCCTGCAGATTTTAGCTTCAACCTGAATCAAACACACCTGAACCAGCTAATCATGGTGTTCAGGGCTGCTTGATAATCACAGACAGGAGTGTTGGAGCAGGGTTGGAACAGAAATCTGCAGGACGGTAGCCCTCCAGGAGCAGGGTCGGACACCCCTGCATTACACTTTATAAATAAAATCAAGCATAGCGTCAGTTCTGGCAGGTCACGTTAGTCAAGCTCGCATCAGCTGTCAGCTAGGAATACGTCGTCTATCACAGCATACATACATACGCTCCTTCAGTACTATCAGCAGCTATCGTGTTTCTCCAGTTTCTCCTTATTGCTGCTCTGGCTGCATGGATGCTCAAGGAGTTCTTGCCCAGAACAGAACCCTACCGCCAATCCAAACTATGTTAATAGTCAATCAGTCATCTTTGAAGATGAAAAAAACGGATCTCCCCAATGTTCAAGACGTGGTTACGGCCTTGCTAAAATCCCCTAAAGTGCCAAATATGTGACTACACAAAAAAAAGGAAAAAGATGACATAAGATCCTGGTTTCAGAGGTTCACATAGTGATATTGATCAGTGGCGCATCTGAAGAAAAAGACTTTCCTTGTTTCACTGAGGAGAACCTTGGTTACTATGGTGACAGAAAATCATTATAATTTATGAATTGATCATTTTAGCATGGATGCCTAATGAAAAGCTGGACAAACAATACTGAATTAATGAAGGAATAATGGCAAAATGGGGCAGATTTGATTAAATCTGAACAGTTGGACACACTGAAACTGGCTGAAAGTTGGCAAAAACTGTGGGCTTTGCACCAACTCCGTTTCCTTAATAACAACATTAAATCAATACCCCAGACAACAAATACAGCCTCCGCTGATGTTAAAATCAAGCGTAGAGCCAATGAATGCCTTAAAGCACTTGTGGTTATGAAAAACCACATTCAACTAAAAATTGCACAGTATTAACAAAATATATTATAATTGCTGAAGTAAACAACAGCAGTTACCCTTCTTTCCTCAATTGACATGCACAATTATGAATAATGACTGGAATGTAAACATGCTCTGTGATCCGTGGCGCCCCCTAGAACACAGCCATTAAAGCACTATTAAATGAATATTAAAAACCTTAATCTATGTGCTCAAGTATGTCTAAGAAAAGCATGTGCTCCTCGTGCTAATGTGGCTGTGCATGAATTTGCAGTCTTGGCGAGGTTTTAACGTAGTGGATGTTAACAGGCGGGACAAAAATTGGATTTGTGTCAAAATATTGGATTTGCGCAGTGTAAATGCAGCCTAATGGACCTTCTGCTCTCTATTAGGTCATTAATATTAATCAAACAAAAATATTGACATGAAACACAGGAAAAGGCTGGATGACATTTAATATTTAGCTTCTTAATATTCGTCAAACTCCAAAAGTACTGCATCTGTACTCTGTGAATGCTAAGTCAATATTATTAGTTTCATTTAACATACTTAGTTCCTTTCATTTCTGAATGTTTACAGAAAGCAAGCCTTTAATTGGCATCATTGCTTTCTATCATATTCTTAATAAAATAAGTAAGGAATGATTGACAACAGGCTTGTTATTATTTTATTAGGGAAATAAAAAAAAAAATCTTATTTTAGAGCTAACAAAGGCTTGAGCCACTGAGAGCAGACTAATGCAGTTATTATAGTTATTTTTAAGTTATTTTTCTAAACTATTTTACTGATAATCATGAAAATCATCAGAGCAGTGCTGACAACACGTTTCTGTGCGAGTGTGTGTCCGTACTGGTGTGTTTAAGCATGTGTTTTCTGCACATAAACATACTTTTGTGGGTAAGATATAATTTGTCCTTTTTATCCTATTGTTTATAATATTTGCTTGCAGTGTCGTTGTGGGTTTTGTCGCAAACGCCGATGAGGTTTCCACCAGCGGCCACTGGAGGTCTCACTCTCCGGAGCACTAGTTCCTTCGGACTAAATCACCCACATTCTGAGATTGATTGCCACACACATGTTCCTCATCACACAGACTATGCATGCCCTGGTTGCTCAGTCACTCATTGCTAAGTCTTGTTTGCCCCGGCTGCATTTCTGAGTGTTATTTCCCTGTGTCACCATTGCCTGTGTTCTGACTCTGCTTTGTCCCTCGCTTACGATCCTGTACTGCCTGCCTCTTGTTGACTGATTGCCTGGATACTGGACTGAGTGTTTGCCGCCTGCCCTGACCTTCTGCCGGTTATGACCGCTCTCTCTGCCTTGCCTCTGACGCTGTTGTTCTCCCTGGTGATTCGACTCCAGCCTGTTTGAACTTTGACACTGTTTTACTTAAATAAACTGCATATGGATCCCAACATAGACATAATAAATACATAGACGCCCTATTGGCGTTTTAGAACGTTGCTGCAACACGTCAACGTGTCCGCCATATTGCTGAGGGCAAGACTGCGCTGTGACTAAATGCAAGTATACGGGTGATCTGCGGTTTCTCTGGATAAAAACAAAAATAACGTTTACATTTAATTGTCACATTAAATTAAATTAAGTTTTCGTATTTTGGACAAATCATTTTCTGTCTTTAACTCGATTTTAGCGTGTCATGTGCTTAGAATTGACCTCCATTGAGAAAAAGAAACAAATCAGCAAATACAAATCACACTGGAAGGCTGTTTTTGTATTTTTATAGCACTGAAATTATAGATATTTACAGATAGATACTCCAAATAAACAATAACAATGATACTGCAACTACAGTACAATGAAAATAGTAAATATAAGATAAAGTGAGTAATAGTAAACAGTTTAGTGTATAGTCATTATATAGTCAAATTAAACAAAGTGTACAGAAAATAAAATGGTAATGAATAGTAGTAATATAATATCAAAATACAATAATATAATACTATATTCATAATATATTTTGTATAACACCATATTCATAGCAATAGATTATGAAATATAATTGACAGAATATAGACAATATAAAAAAATTATAAGTTAAATAGCGACTAGTGAAAAGTACAATAATTTAAGAGCATAACTATAATAGATTGATAATCACAAGTGAAATATAATAATAACAACTATAATAATAATAGCAAATACAATGTAATATCAATTGCAGAATAATATAGATAGTTAAAAATTGCATTAAATAGTGACTAGTACAATAAAAATATAATAGTATTGGTATAATAATAATAATAATAATAGGCTATCTATTATACATAATCAATAATCAGTCATCCTTTATAGGGTCACCATGGGTTAGAGCTAAAACCCTTTGAAAAGCACTGTTTTGCAGAGCTTTTTCCTTGTTGCCACTCTGTAGTGTCAGGGTGTTAAGTTTGGCAATGTGGTGCATCTCAGTTTGTGAAAGACAGACACAACCAATGACAACAAAGAAAAATGATGGTTGTCGATTCCAAACTGTGTTTCCTGAATGTGCTCCTCAAGAAAAACACATCTTCTGAACCAATCTCAGCTCTGACAAATTGATTGATCAAAGACACTCTGACCACTTTGTCAGAGGATGACTGGCGAATAAACCGCTCCGCTGATCTGACCACCTTCACTGTACCTTCAGAAGGAATCATCAGCCCTCCATTGTTTTTCAATGAAAGCAAGTGGTAGTTCTGATCAAAGGAAGCAGGTACAGCATCTGCCACCAAGCTAGCACGGCACACATCACAGGAAAGCTTTCTCAAAATCTGACGCACCACAAAACCTGAAATGTACACAAGGGCATTGTCCACAAGGCTACCAAAGCGGGTTGGCAGGTAGCTGTGGTCACACACAAGTGCAGAAACATTTACAAAAGGGGATGGAAGTTCCTCAGATTCTTCTACTGCTAGAGATGACATTTCAATAGCTGATAGCGACACGGTCTCATCCTGTGGTGCCACATTCCCTGAAGTGCTTGGAGAGACACCGCACCGGACCATGAGATGCCGGAAAATGCCCTGGATCTGGCCTGCAGTAGGATTGTTATTCCATCCCCTAAAACACACACACAGACACACACACACACACAGACACACACACAGACACACGGAAAAGTTCACCCAAAAATGAAAATTTGCTGATAATATATTCACCCTAAGCCATCCAAGATGTATATATATAAAATCTTCATCAAAAGAAAGTCATACACATATTGGCCTGATGGTGACTACCAGCAAAGTATTTGGGTGAACTAGAGCTGCACAATTCTGGACAAATTTGTGATTCTGGATTATTCACGTTTTTGCTGTAATCCTACTTGTCAGGACATACATACATATACACAGGCTGAATAATTGTCATTTAAGAATAAGATGTTGTAGGTATTTGAATTAATATTATTTTTTTACAATTAATCATGCAGCTTTCCTTTAATACAGATATCCCCTCTTTTTAGATTATTATTATTTGTTTAATAATTTCTAAATTTCTGAAATCCCTACCTGAAGCTCGAATTGAATTGAAGAGGAGCTCCAAGTGATCCTGGCTAAATCGATAAGTGCAGATGTACGCTGAAATCGGAGCTGTTCAGGAATCATCAACATTAGGGTGTCAATATTGATGATGAACCCCATCACAGATAGGAACCTTCAAAAGAAAATGTTTTGTCAATATGATCATGGCAAAATCAAGATACTCTTAAGAGAGCACAATGTAATTTTGTTCACTAAAAGTTTTAAATGGTCTTAATGTGACAACACAGTCACATGCCATTGCGCTGACTAATAGATAGCTCTAATAATAGAGCATTTGCTCCATTGGCTTGTAGAGCAGATTAGTTAGAGAGACTGAGGACAAATGATACAACGTTATTCGAAAATCCAAAAACTTTGGTACTTTTAAGAAAACATTCAGGACGATTCCCAAGAAGCCCCCATTGCAAAGTCTCTGATAATTGTATTTTGCTAGTACATAAAAAAATGGTGCATATCACAAAATTACTGCATGCCTCTTAAGAGTATAAATTAGTGTCAGGGTTAGGAACCTTTAAGTAATTAATCTAACTAAGAACAATTTCAGAACAGATTTGGAAAGGCTTGAAAATATGAACATAGTGTATACATACCAATTTCCACCTGTAAGAAGAACTGAAAAATATTGAACATAGAAGAATTTCAACAGAAACAAATAGAGTCAGCGAAAAGATCAGAAAACGGAACAAGAACATCATATGAGCTTATGATGTCATGAACTTGTGAACTCTGCATCTGAACAAAGCTTGACAACTTTTGAATAACCTCTTTGATTGGTGAAGAGGTCTGCCATCTTTCATCACCAAACTGATCAAATATTCCCTGGCTCTCAACAAGAACTCTACTCTATCACTCCAATTCCAAGAACCCAGGGGCTTTTGAACCCTTTGGCACGTGGATTGCGGCTGTTCATTATATCGAATAGCCTGTCAATCATCTAAAAGCAAATGTTTGTATTAAGAAAAAGCATTTGATTCAATAAAATTTTGCATAGTATTACCTCAATTAATTCAGCCGTTGCACAGTGTTTAAACTGGGAATATCCAAGGTCTCTTAATGTGCACAGAGCTACAGCGACTGAGCGACTTAGTGTCTGTGCAGCCAAAGACACCTTCATCTTCTGTGAATCAAAACAGACGTGTTTGCCTGTAACCTTGTTGGCAGCATGCAGTCCCTCTTTCACTTGAACGTCATTAAGATGAAGAATGAATGTCCAGTTGATCTGACCAGTGCTGCTGGTTATTGGACTGTAAGCCTGCAACATATTCCGAGCCAGCTTCAACATGTGGCAAGCATCCATCATCACAAACACCTTCTCTCCAGTCACTGGATGTGCGAAAAAGGTTTTTAAGGGCTGAAGAGATTTTGCCTTTAACAGGCACCCAAGTTGGTTGCACATGCTAATATTAGAGGCATGTCCATCCATTGTGACACACACAACTCTTATTCCACGCTCATGCAGTTCCTCTAAGGCATGCACAATTAAGACCTTCTGTGTATCTGGTGACAGAGAGTTGGTCAGGTAGTAGGCAATTGGAGCCTTCCAATGGCCTTGTAGGCCAACAACCATAAAAACGAGAGCTTTGGTGGCAACATCAGTTTCACTTATACGATCCCCATATCCACAAATCCAGACATTTTCTGTGTATGAGGATTGTACTGAAGATGTTTTTATAGCCATGGCATCCAACATGAGAGTCACACATCCATATTTAGCTGGGTCTTCCTCTTGTCGTCTTTTTAGCATGTCCAGCATCATCATGTTGAGGCCAGGTTTGGAATCTACAGAACTCTCCACCTTTGTAAAATGAAAAGTAGTTAATTAATGTAGTTAATGTATTAAACCATTTTGTGCAATCAAATTAAATGAAGAATACCTCTGTAATGTATGTGGATGTGGGAGGTGGAGATGGAGAGACTTTCTCAAATAATTATAAGCTTTTGGGCCATGTAAGTGAAGAGTGAGGGCAAACTCCTCTGCTCTTTTGTGTACTCGTGGCCCTGTTTTGACAAGAGGTCTATTGGAAGATCTGAAATTCAGTTATAACAGACTAACCATTAAGTTCTTGCAATAATAATAGAAATAATAATAATAGCAATGGGAAAGTGTACACAGAGCATTTTTTTTTTTTTACTGGAGTAGAAATTGAGCCTCTCTTTCAAGTCTTCATTTATTAGGTTCTTCCCTTCAGATCCTCTAGAAGATCATGCACAGTGCTCTTTGCCCTCCATTCTCTGTCCTTCACATTCCTCATCTCTCGCTCCAGACTCTCCACTCTAGCCAAGGCTTCACAGAGTCTGGCCTTTAAACCAGTGGGAGAAGCAGGCAATGCATAGGTGTGGTCCTAGTAGAAAGAAGAATGTTTTAAGTAATGTTTGTCACCAAATGCACAGTCTCAGCTGTTTGATGAATAGCTAGTGAAATGTTATACATGCTGGCTTGCATTCCTAAACATGCTGGTGTTGAATATGTTTCTGACACACACACACACACACACACACACACACACACACACACACACACACACGTAACAGGTATACAAAGTGTACTGTTATATGTACTGTTTTATAATTCACACAAAAATTGTTCTTTTTTATATACCTGATGTGGCTTCCTGGTTGAAAATGTGAGTACTTTCCGCTTTAATTGATTTGATGTCAGTAATTTATGACAACATTTGTATTTGTTTTCATAAAAATGTCATTTTCGTTGAGAGACATAGAGGTTTGAATATGACCAGGGCCATAATGCTCACAGCTGTTCTGGGTTTATCTAGAACAGAACAAATACTCACAGCATTAGGCAGAGGAGGATCCGTCTCTTGGAAATGCTGAGAACAGTCCACTAGATTTTCCTCAGCTTTCCTTGAGGCTTGTGTAGCCCTGGTTGCAACGGGCTAAAAAGTAAATAAAAATATAAACAAATAACCATTAAATGGCAAGTTTATAATCCTCATAATCTAGTGATGATAAACCTACTCTTTGCAGATGAGTCGGAAACTGAAGACTGATGGTTTAGCGCCATCCCTAATCCTGACAGTCTGACCTGTCCTGTCAAAGTCCTCCGACTTGAAGTGCTCACTGCATAGCACAGAAAACTCGCTTGCGGAAAACTCCTGCCTTCGTATTGCTACTTCCCACTGTCTCCTCAACTCTTTATCTTTAAGAAACCTTGAATGTGTCAGAAAAATTAGCTAGCCAACTTTTTAACTAACGTTAAGATTCATCATTCGCTTACACGATGCGAGTACTTGTCATAAAAGTCGGTTTTAAGAAAATATAGATGAATATTTCGATTTCAGGAAATTTACTTTATAATATAAAACATAATATAAGCTAAAACTATATTATAAATCATGTCAAGTCATATCTCAACTTTCACAGCTAAATTAGTTACCATAGCGACATCGCTAGCTATTCTAGACTGACTCGTGGCCAACTAACGTTACTATTACTAATTATATAATGACCAAATACAACCAAAAACAAATGTTCAGTCTTACTTGTGAAAGGTAACTCCCGAGACCTGTTTTCAATTGTGCGGCGATTTGTACAGCCCCAGGCAGCACACGAAGCAGGCATTTTTCTTATTAGATTGATTAGAGTTATGAGAACGTTGCCCTCCGCAATATGGCGGCGCCGTTGACGTGCGATCCAGCAGCCAATAGGGCGTCTATGTATTTATTATGTCTATGGATCCCAACCTGAGTCTTCGTTACACCCGCGTTAGATGTATGTCCCCCACATAGATCACAAAAAAAAAAAAAAAAAAATGTATGTCCTTACTAAGCTGGACACTATTTTGATGGTGTCTGGGGCAATTCAGTGTTATAGTTGAAAAGCTACCAGGTAGCAAGAAACAACAAAGCTAATGTTTGATCAAATTTTAGACAACAGAATGGTCATCAAAACAAGACAATTCATAGACATTAATGGATAAGTCTAGACTGGGTAAACCCAGCCTAATTTGCCAGCGATTTGATTCCACCCTGCAGCTCAGTCTGGAAACCTGTATATTCAATTCTACTGCTTCTGTTACACTTTTGCGGGAACCAATTACAGACTGGCTTATCCACCTGGCACACTATTGGTGGGTTTAACATGATGACGGCTAGAGAATGATGGGTCGCTGCCACTGATCTATATAAAAGATCATTATATAGATCAGTGGTCGTTGATCACGCCTCTTGTGATCTGATTGGTTGAAGGGCTATCTGATTGCAAACAGAGTCATTTGAACTATGCCCGTTGATCACACCTCTTGTGCAGTAGAAAATACAGAGCAGACTCCCCAGACCAATGTTCAGTCTTAAATTGAGCTGGGTCTGGTGATAGCCAGACAAGGATAAGACAGTATGAGGAAAATAATGTAGGTGAAAAAAAATACTTTCATACCTCAAAAATGAGTCTTTACCAAAACTTTACCAAGTATGACTCAGCAGCTCGCCCTTCCGCAGGCAGAGAGGGATCTCACAGAGCACCTGCAGAAATGTGCTGCATAGTTCTGTCTCGTTTCTGATTGGTGTAATTTGAGATGTTACAATTGCCCCAGTCTCCCCTATTATAAGTTTACTAAAATGGTATGTTTACATATGCAAATGAAGCATTATCTGATTAAATATGCACTAATCTGCATACATTTGCAGAAAAGAAACAGTGGATAAAGCCAGGTTTGAATTCTTTGTTGACTTATTAGTGTATGTGTATCTGTAAGTATCTTTCTATCGCTCCATACGTCAGAAAATACTGTCAACAATCAGACGATACAGAAATCACCATACTTTGTAGGAATAAAATGTTATATAAATCAGGTGAATGATACATGATGAACAAATCCATCTGTATAAAACCATTAACATTTAGATGAAGTCAAAATTCCTATTTTCATGAAATATTACAGTAATTATTGATTTATACTAATTGCACATCTTTTTTTTCATGTTTTTTTTTTCGTAATCTGTAATCAGAATAACTTCCCCTCCCTCTACGAGCATCTCTTCTCTGATGATGAGGGCGGGGCCACCTGTCACTCACAGGAGATCAGCCAATAGCAAACCACAACCATCCAATCAGTTCCCACTGGACAAAATCAAGCCCCGCCCTACATTTGCTCTTGTTTAAGAAACGCCATTTCACTCAGATATATACGTCACTATAGGAAAGAAAAGACTATAACTTCCTTTTCATGCCAACTGTAAGGGAACATGACACGTTTAGAAAAAAAATTGTAAATATTTAAATGAATGTTTAACTTTTTAAAGTAAACTGCTGTGCTAAAGCATGCAATTCCACTAGTATTTAAAGTTGAACAGACACTGATACCACACAATCTCAAAGCTGCCAAAATGAGCACAAAAATAGCCCAGAATCTCTCCACATCAGCTCTTTAAACAGAAGTTATAGCTGAGCTTATTTCAGCCGCGCGCGGTGCAGATTGACAGGTGCATTGTGTGAGGTATTGGGATCCCGTCAAGGGCACTTGAAGGGACAACACTGACCCTGCGGAGGATACCTGCACTCTCAGCATCTCTCTCTGCTGAAACTAGCCTGTTATCAGTGGCACGCAAGTCATAGCAAGACACAACGTTAGCACTTACATGCTGACGCCGAGATGCTAGTGCTGTAGAGATATGGGCATCCATACAAAACAGGGCAAGACACACAGGCAGAAGAAAGAGACGACTGGTCATTTGTGTCACTATTGAAGACCAAAGTCAGACGCCTGCTGCAATTTATTCTGCATTGAAGCTCATTTATATTATGGCGCAGCGATCCATTCTGCAAACGACCCTGAAAATTTTGCATAACCTGTTATTTTTTGTGCTTTGTGCTTAGAGCTTCCCTCCATCCAGAAGTAATATTTCATATGCATAAAGTGGAGTTTGCATACTTTGCATGGACCTTGTTGTTCTTGCTACACTGTATCATTAAGGCATGATGAGGCAGCAGCTAAAAACACGTATCAGTGTACAATATGCATATTATTATAAAACATATGACTACAGAAAGTCAAAATGGGTTTTTTTTAGGCTTCAACTTTCAAAAGTTGGACGTCAGTACACTCTAAAAAATGCCAAATTGGGTTGAAAATGGACAAAGCCAGCAATTGGGTTGTTTTAACCCAGTGAATGGGTTGTTTTAACCTAGCGGTTTGATTAAATGATTGCACAACCTCCTGTGTAGTTTTATTTGACTCAACTATTGTTTAAATATTACTGTTTTGCTTGCTTAAAATGAACCCAAAGTATGTTGTAAATTAACATTATTAATAAGTTTAATGAAAAATAATTAAACATCAATTGCTTATTAATAAATGTTCACCTTTTGATTTGTATTGTTGCCTCTTGTATTGTTGCCTCTTGTAATTAGGCTGTATGTCTGATTTTTAATGTCCGACCTGTTTTGGGTTCATTTTAAGCCAGGCACACATTTTAAACAATAGTTAGGTTCAATAAAACTGCCCAGCAGATTGGGCAAACATTTAACCCAACCCCTGGGTAAAAACAACCCAACCACTGGGATCGTCCATTTTCAACCCAACTTGGTTGTTTTTAATCCAGCATTTTTTAGAGCATTTTTTCATTAGAATGAATACTTTTATTCAGCAAGGATAACTTGCATTAATCAAAAAGTGACTGTAAAGATATTTATAATGTTACAAAAGTGTTCTATTTCAAATTAAAGTTGTTTTGTTTGTTTATTTTATTTTCTAATCATCAAAGAATCCTGTTAAAATTATTCTCAGTTTCTACACATGAAGCAGCACAACTGTTTCTTTAGCATCAGATCCTCAGATCCAATCACAGATCCTCAATGATTTCTGAGGGATCATGTGACACTGAAGACTGGGGTAAGGATGATCAATTCAGCTTTGATCACAGGAATAAATTACATATTACACTTTATCCACATAGAAAACACTTATTTTAAAGGTGTCATGAACTGGCTTTATTTTTTATACTGTTGTCTGAGGTCAACTAATGACGTCCGTGTGGTTTTTACATTCAAAAACATCATAATGAATAAGTAATAGGGTATTTTCTACCCTGGTTTTGAGGCTTTGATGGGCGTGCCGCACTGGAGACTTGGAAGAAAACACCCACGGCTAAGATTTGCATATTTAATGAGCTTCAGCTTCCCTGTCAGTTCACGTGAGAGATTGTTTTGAAATTCACCAGCCTTCTGTTAGACTTGGGTGACCAAACGTCCAGTTCTCAAGTCCTGTCCTGGCTTTCCTGCCTGGTTTTTTGAAAGTAATGAAAATGTCCTGGTTTTCATGATTTTCCATTGGGCCATTAAATTGTCCAGCAGTCGAGTATTAGTTGCAGTGTCGGCGCTCCTACCACACGCATGCTGCATTTGATTTGCGTTAGTGAACCCGTCCACCCTCCCACTTGCAATGCACTTTAGAAAGAGGTTGCGCGCCGCAGAAGAAGAGCTGCATTTTCTGGGCCTGGTGTCAATAAAAGCTTTCTTTGACTAACAAGGAAGTTACAGGATATTCTTATAATTCCATTACCTTTAATTTATCAAAGGCTCAATGAAAAGTTGATTTCTTAATTCATCACCCCTTTAACTTGTAATATATTGTGAACAAATAAATCCAGTTTTGGTGCGCAGAAGAGGCATCAAAAGCATTTAAAGAAGTGTACCGTCCCTAAACTTGTTATTAATATCCTCTAACCTATGGGAAAACAGTCCTACGCTGGTGGCTAGTTGGTCTGTTTCAGCAGTTTTAGAGTGGATTGGTCAGGACACCTGTCAGTGAAACCAACTAACCCAGCAATCAAGCGAACCACATTAGTCTCAGCTTTAAGCTGTTTTCCCTCAGCAGCAGTAATTCCAGTAATTTTGAAATATTAATGTACTGAAATGATTCCTATCAGATGTAACATTTCATCATACTCTATACTTTAAAGTGTATCATATTTCAATATTACATCAAAGGAACGAAACCACACACAGCTAGAGATGTGGATATCCACCGGCGCTCTGAGAAAGAAACACAGAGTTTGTGATTTTGTTAGCGGCATGTAAACAGCATGAAAGTGAAGCAACTCACAGCGAAGCCTTGAGGGAACTAGATAAGGCTTTAGTGGAATTTCAAGGGTGTATATCTTTTTTTGAATTTTAGATTTTTCTCAAAATTTTGCAATTGATCCATAATCCATAATCTAGAATCTAGATTTTACTCACATATTGAAGCTCGTCTCTTCCCAGTCTGTCAGTAACGCTCTGTTTCGTTCCTGTCTCTGTGAAGCTCCTCCTTCTGAAAAGCACACTGTGCTCAGATTGGTTGGCTGGAGCAGTGCGTTGTGATTGGTCAACCGTTGTTAATGCCCCTTACCATAACCCAGTTTCAACCAAGCAGCAACCTCCCCCAGTTTCTCTTGAAGCCGATACAGAAGTGACTTAAACTGCAGTTCATTGACTGGCCGCTAGAGACAGACTCCAGAAGGGAGCAGAATATCATTGAGTTCGTGTTAAAATGCCCAACTTTACAGCAGAATAAAACGCTTTAGAACTGCTCTTCAGAATCCTATGGTGACGTCAGACATACGTCCAATTTTTTTTTTTTTTTTTTTGCAGTCTATGGTTTCAACACATTACTAACTAACTAACTCAACCAGGCCCCGCCCCTTTATTCTGCATATTAATTATTTAAATGAGGAATATTGTGATTATGATATTTTTTAAAGCTGATATTCACCTTCAGAGCTGAGCTAGAACGCAATGAAGTTGTTAAGGGAAAAGTTGAATCTGTAAGTTCAGATCAGACATTGACTTTAGTCCTGCGGTGACTCAAACAATCCTGACCACAGGACCTGAGACCTCCTGCATAAAACTGTGACATCGACATAAATGAGATAAGTTTTGTCCTCTTAAAATGTCATAAAACTCAATTTTTCCATGAAAGAGGACTGAATTGTCTATATGTTTTGGATAGGCAGTGATGTCAAGCTATTTTGTCAAGCTTGCACACCTCACAAGAACAATCCAGCGGTGGGGTTTTTCGTTCCCTGCTGTCCATTTTTGCCTCACATGTCTGTTCATATGAAAGCAAGGGGAAGAAAAACAATGCAAAATGAATAATTTCAATATTTTTTTTTACGAATATATCTTGTACTATTGAAAATAAATGGTTCCTTGCATCAATGGTTCCATTAAGACACTTTATACCACACTGTAAAAAAAATGTGTTCACTCAACTTACATTTTCTAGTTATCTTTTTGCTTTGACTCAGTTAAGTTTAAATTACTTAATCTACTAAGTATTTTCAACTTAAAATGTTTAGTTGGTATAGCTAAATAGTTGACTCAACAACTTATTTCAAGTAACCTGGACTTGCAAAGTTTAGTTGAAATATGATAACTTATATTTTCAAGTTATCTGTACTTAGCAAAGTTTAGTTGAAATACGATAACTTACATTTTCATGTTATCTGTACTAAAATTTTTGTTCATTGAACTTATTTTGGCATATTTTCTCAACTTGCATTAGCACATTCAACCAAATTAATAAACACATTTTTCCATATAAACGATTGTATTGTCAATAAATCAATATATGTTAAGGACAACATTAACACAAAAAAAAAAACTTGACAGAAAAAACAGAAACAAATTTTAAACTGTAAAATACAGCTAACACTTCTCTTTGTAGAAATGCAATTCACAATTCTGAATATTTGTAAATACAAACTAAAAACTAAATCATATAGAATATAGATTACAGAAATAATTACAGAAAAATAATTTCTCAAATAAAACTGCAATAAACCTCTCAAATAAAATGGTATTGTAATTCCATAATGTTTAAAGGTGAACATTTATTTAAATGCATGGAAAATGTATTCATGTGAGAAAAAACTTATAGTGTCAGTTCCCATAAAAATCAAAATACCATTATTAATGGGTCACCCTCATGCCATCCAATAATGGTTAAAGGATTAGTTCACTTTAAAATGAAAATTTCCCGATAATTTCCTATCTCATCCGAGATTCTCCATCTTCAGTGGAAACCAATGGTTGAAGGTCCAAATCAATGCAGTTACAAAGGAAGAGCTTCAGAGGCTCTGCACGATCCCAGACGAGGAATAAGGTCTGATCTAGACAAACCATCGGTTATTAAAAAAACAAAAACAACACTGATATACTTTTTAACCTAAAATGCTCACCTTGCGCTGCTCCGCAATGGCCCAGGGATTACGTAATCATGTCGGAAAGGTCACAGTTGAGGGAGGCAGAAGTACCGCCCCCCTAGTCTAATACAATACATATTAAATACAAACTTCCTTTAGCAAAAAGGTTAAACAACGATGTCGGACGATTTTGAAGTTGGAGATGGAGTTTTTTGTGTGAAGAGACGTTTGTATATGTCTTTGCACGTCCGCTTGGAGTGGTATTTTTCTCCTACGCCTAACGTGACCTTTCCAACATGATTGCGCAATCCGTGGTCGTTGCAGAGCAGCACAAGATGAGGAATTTAGGTTAAAATCTAAATAAATATTTTTTTTTTCTTCTTAAAAATGGCTAAGGTTTGTCTAGATAAGACCCTGTTCCTCGTCTGGGATCGTGCAGAGCCTCTGAAGCCCTTCCTTTGAAACTGCATTGATTTGGACCTTCAACATTTTGGATGCCATTGAGGTCCATTGTGTGAAGAAAAATCCTGGAATGTTTTCCTCAAACACTCAATCTCTTTTCAACATAAGAGTGAAAGAGACGGACATCTTGGATAAGATGAGGGTGAGTAAATTGTCAGGAAATTTTCATCTTACAGTGAACTAATCCTTTAAGTAAAATGTAAATTGTCAATTCAAATTTAACAGTTTATTCTCTGAAAACAAATCTTATATATGTATATATTGTATGTTTATATATTTAATTGAACCACAAGTGTAATATACTGATTAATACAAATAATAATAATAATTTTGCTAGACCTATAGGTATTAACTCAAGATCCACATGGTTTGCTTTCCTGCATTAATAATAACCAAAATGTTATATTAGTCATGAATGCTTTTGATATATGTGTATATTCATCCATTAAATTATTTTCCGTGTTATGGGTTTGACAAAGCCAGATATCGTCAAGATGCTGAAGCACATGTAACCCTTATTAGGAATCACTACTCTAACCAACCAGCTAACCAAATTAGGAAGAAGCCAGCATGAGCTCATAACCTCCTGAAAAAAACATGAATGAAACCATCACAATATAATAAGCGGAAGACAGTAGCTCGCGTTTGAAACAGAGCTAGTGCTGCTACTGTTGCAGTGTTTGTATAACCTTGGAGCTGTTGTCGCATTCGCCTACGCATCACCTTTGCATTGTGTGACTGCTGTACTGTATACATTGTTAAGGTGGATGGCAGAGCACTAACAGGCCGGCACATTAACACGACACCTGACAGCGTAACACAGCTACTCAAACCTGACCTGATCTATGAATCCTCTTCTACTGCCGCGTGATTAATATCTGAACACTTCCCCGAGGATATCATTCTCTCTCTCAGAACAACAGCCTTCAGCACTACATTAACAAGAAATAAAGCCTCTGGTTCTGCCATTCATGTTCCAATCAATGGAAACATGTGATCCATGAAAGAAGTTTTATTGAAATGTGGCATTAGCCAGTGGCGGAACCACTAAAATTAATTGAAATACTGTAAATTACAAAATACAGGTATACTAATATTTGTGCACACATATTATATAAACAAACTTTATGTTAGATGCGATTATATATATATATATATATAAGAAAGAGACCTCTATATAATTGAGTAAATTAAAAAATTAAATTGAATGTGGTATATAAATATTTAGGGTTAATACAATGTAAATAGATGGCATGCTGTGATTTATATGGCAAGAAAAAAAATATAGATCAAAGAAAATTTATTTTATTGCAAAAAACTTTATATCTGAATCTGGGACCCTCATATTTAAATATTAAATAGTTTAGTAAATGTAAATGTATAACAGCCTATAAGGCTAACTAAGAATGCTAATATAATAGAATAAATTATGGAAATATCTGACAAAAGAAGTATTTTTCATATGATTAGTAAAAAGAAAATCTGATAAAAATCAAAACACTCTTAAGTCAAATTCAGTTGGGAAATGGTCATTTCTGACACCATGGTGTGGTATGTATATTTATGCTGCTTTGTCCACCAGCCAATCCACCCTTGACAGATCCAAACCTTTACAATAAAGATAAAACCTGCAAAACTACAAAATCAGCATAAAGGGTTTGACAAAGTAATTGGTCGTGACAATAGCTTGTGACAGGTGATCAAACCTCAGGCTGCGGGAGAAGACACTGGGGAGGCCTGAGAAATACAGATTAGTAGAGATGGTACTTTTGTTGAATAAAAAGGCTTTAGAAGAGCTGAAGTGACCTGAATGAGTTTACTGAAAGTCATGTGTGTTGTCCGAATGGGATCCAACCTTTAATTACACCTTTGTGCACCTGCTAAGCCATGAGTGGTCTCCGGTAATGAAACAAGGACCTCTATTGTGAGCCGCTCACACTCATACTGTCACACGTCTGTTTCTGTGCCTGCGCTCGCCTGGATTGGAACAGGTTGAAGGTTAAAGTTTGTTTCCTTTTTCAATCTTCTTGGAAACAGGTTTTAGCCCTTTCTGACTCCAGGATCCAGGGTTTATAAATCTTATATAAATAGAACTTTATAGAACTTCCTCAAGAACCAATGAGGTTCATTCTCGTGTTATGCGGCACATTTTCGCTTCCTTAAGAACCAATGAGGTTCGTTCTCGTGTTACGCAGCACGCTTGAGCTGATATGATATGAAATGATGATATGATTTTTAGGGTGAATTAACTCAAATATGTAAGTAACCTGGTTGCCTTAGAATTAATTAATTAATTGAAATACTTTTTTTTTGTTTATACAAAGAAAGAGATTAGTTTAATCAAAAGAGTTAGGAAATATTTGCACCTCTATCTAGGCAAAACAAGCGAGATCTCGTGTGATTTCTTTTCCTACAGTATAATAAGTGAGTATAATCTCACTTCAGATGATCATCATATGATGACCTGGACAGATTGCTGCTCTTTATCAGCACCAGCTGTACTCCAGACATCGGACAGATCCCGTGTCATATGGTCAGAGCTGAGCCGACAGGAGCCAGAACGATGTCGCCCTCATGGTATTTCATCCAAAATCTACTTTGATTGCCTCCTGCAGGTCTTTCAGTAAATATTTCATCAGCTCGCCATTGGATATTAATCTGGAACCACAGGTGTTTTCCAAGTGAAAAGTTTTCAGATTTTTGCTAAGTTAAAATCGATAGTCCTTGAGTGCTAATGCATTTCTTGGCTTGTGAGGGCATCGCTTCATCATACTGTTTAACTACTGCAAGTGATAGACTGCTTGCTGCATGAGCAATGAATAATTGTTGCAGGGTTTTTTTTTTTTTAGAAAACAAATGAGAAGATATTTTGGACTGTTGGGCAGTTGAGCACCAAAATTGCACCATAATTGTACTTCATGACTCATTCACTATATTCAGAGTCTTGAAAGCTCTGTATAATTAGGGCGTGGCCTAATTGAGTGACAGGTGGATTGCCGTTTGTCTGCTGTCTGTTAGTCATCATGTCACCTCAGCTCTGGCCACGTCCTGCCTCTTTGCCCATTTTCTGTTATCCAGGAGTGACGCGCTGACAAGATGGCAACGGCCAGCTCGACCCTATTTCATGCTTCAGAACTGCTCTTCAGAATCCTATGGGTGACGACACGGACAATGCGTCCATATTGCTTTTTTACAGTCTAAAGGTTAACCGCAGGCAGTGAGTAAAACTGCTTCAAATGTCTGTGTGTTGTTGGCTATTGGTGCATAAGTACACAACAAGTAAACAACATGATTGTGTATAGTTAATTTATCAATGGAGCATGCAACGTGCACTTCCCATATGTAAACCTTTTAAAACGGGCAAAAAAAATTAAAACGCCATAATGAAAGTAGAAATTAGTAATTTACACAAGCCGTTAGCAAATATATACAGTTACAGTCCATCAGTTAACACACAGAGACGTCCTGCTGTAGTCGTTGTTGTTGCTGCTGTTCCTGTTCAATTACAGCCTCTGGATCAGATTCAGGATCATATGTATGACTGAAATGTTTAATCTCATCATATGGCTTCAGAAGATTTGGAAAAATCTGTGTTTGGAACTGTTTACGGGTGAGTAAATAATGAATTAGGATTTTTCTCTAAATTTAGTAAAATATACTTCCAGATGATTATTTAATGTGTTTTTAAAATAAGAAAAACTATGTGTCGCACACCAGATTTTTGAATGCTTTGATGAAAGAGACAAAAAGAGGCTTTTTTATCAAAACAAAATATTTTCCATTTATTTATCCCCCTTTCTATAGACAAATCAAGAGATATTACAGTTATCTTACCCACTCAAGAGATAATAACATTTCTTAGAGATCTGAGCATTCAGGTGATCACAGAAACATGATGAAACAGGACCTCTGTCGAACGGGGAGATTCTTCTCAACTCAACAACGGTTACTAAGCAGGACTGAAACCTATAAACGGGTCAATTATATATGAGTACATTTCATTCTCTTTTATGAAGCAAAATAAAGACCTAAATTACATTTCTTTTAGAGAAACCCTTAAATAAATTAATGAGCATTAAAAGATGCATTAGAGGTTTTATATCTACATTTATACAAAGAAAACAAAAAGACTACAAGCGATAATTTAACCGAGAGGTTTTAAATATGTATTCTGAGTTTCAGGGAGTGGAACTCTCATTTTAATCTATAATACATAAATCATCTCTGTCAAGCTTTGATGATGTTCACTTAGGTCATAAAGTTGGCTCATAAGGCTTGCAGTGAAACCTTAAACTCCTTAAAATTACAAAGTGATTCTCACAAAAATTATCACCAAAAGCCCAGGATCATATTTCACCCCACATACTAAAGAACACAAATGAGGAATGAGGAATTTTAATATAGGACTAGTGTACATGTGGCCAGAATGATGTCAACCTTGTGATATTTCTCTGACAGATTTTCCATATAGCCAAAAGTATTGGGACACCCCTCCAAATCACTGAGTTCAGGTGTTCTAATCCCTTCATGACAGGCGTATAAATCAAGCACTAGGCATGCAGACGCTTCTACAAACATTTGTGAAAGAATGGCTCGCTCTCAGGAGCTCAGTAAACTCAAGCATGGTACCGGGATAGGTTGCCACCTATTTGGGAACAACAGCAACTCAGACACAAAGTGGTAGGCCATGTAAAAATCACAGAGCGGGGTCAGCGCATGCTAAGCACACCGTGTGCAGAAGTCACCAACTTTCTCCAGCTACAGACCTCCAAACTTCATGTGGCCTTCAGATAAGCTCAAGAACAGTGCATAGTAGGGATGCAAAGTGCGATTCATTTCCGGACAGTTCGGCTCTGTGAACCGGTTCAAAAAGCTGATTCCTAGGTTTCTGACTTCATCATGCAATGATTTCAATGAAACATTCAAATAAAGTAATCTGTGTCAGTGCATATTAAAACAATTAAATAAAGTTATTTGCATTAGTTTCATTCACTCAAGTTAATGGTGTTGGTGCAGTTTCATTCCTGGACAATTGACCAATATTGAGTAGCCCACATCTTGGATAAGATTCCTAAAAGTTTTGCACAAACAGCACACATTGCAGACATGCATAAACTAGGATATGTTACATGTCTAAAGTAGCCTATAAAGAAAGAATAAACCCCTCTTATAAACTTATAGATTTCACTTAACAAATTAAAATATAATCTGCACGCACAATACTAGCCTACAGTAAAATGTCGACAGAAATGGTTTTGCAGGTTTTAATAAAAATGTATGTAATAACAGTAGTCATATTAAGCATATTTCCAGTACGTGTCCCAGGCTTGCATTGCCATCTCACTCATCGTAATCCTCGGCAAACTTCATCAGCTGGTTGGACAGACACATTTGGTTCTTTTTTGAGTTGGACATGCTCCCTCGGCTTTTGGGTCTTGCGTCATCAATCCAGAACTAACATTCAAAATGTGATTAATGAACAAACTAGACCGGTTACTTGCTGAAAACCGGCTCAACAGATCGTCCCAAAAACTTTTGGCAATATTGTGTGTATATACACTCACCTAAAGGATTATTAGGAACACCTGTTCAATTCCTCATTTATGCAATTATCTAATCAACCAATCACATGGCAGTTGCTTCAATGCATTTAGGGATGTGTTCCTGGTCAAGACAATCTCCTGAACTCCAAACTGAATGTCAGAATGGGAAAGAAAGGTGATTTAAGCAATTTTGAGCGTGGCATGGTTGTTGCATGATTTGTGCCAGACGGGCCGGCCTGAATATTTCACAATCTGCTCAGTTACTGGGATTTTCACGCACAACCATTTCTAGGGTTTACAAAGAATGGTGTGAAAAGGGAAAAACATCCAGTATGCGGCAGTCCTGTGGGTGAAAATGCCTTGTTGATGCTAGAGGTCAGAGGAGAATGGGCCGACTGATTCAAGCTGATAGAAGAGCAACTTTGACTGAAATAACCACTCGTTACAACCGAGGTATGCAGCAAAGCATTTGTGAAGCCACAACACGCACAACCTTGAGGCGGATGGGCTACAACAGCAGAAGACCCCACCGGGTACCACTCAACTCCACTACAAATAGGAAAAAGAGTCTACAATTTGCACAAGCTCGACAAAATTCTACAGTTGAAGACTGGAAAAATGTTGCCTGGTATGATGAGTCTCGATTTCTGTTGAGACATTCAGATGGTGGAGTCAGAATTTGGCGTAAACAGAATGAGAACATGGATCCATCATGCCTTGTTACCACTGTGCAGGCTGGTGGTGGTGGTGTAATGGTGTGGGGGATGTTTTCTTGGCACACTTTAGGCCCCTTGGTGCCAATTGGGCATGGTTTAAATGCCACGGCCTACCTGAACATTGTTTCTGACCATGTCCATCCCTTTATGACCACCATGTACCCATCCTCTGATGGCTACTTCCAGCAGGATAATGCACCATGTCACAAAGCTCGAATAATTTCAAATTGGTTTCTTGAACATGACAATGAGTTCACTGTACTAAAATGGCCCCCACAGTCACCAGATCTCAACCCAATAGAGCATCTTTGGGATGTGGTGGAAAGGGAGATTCGTGCCCTGGATGTGCATCCCACAAATTTCCATCAACTGCAAGATGCTATCCTATCAATATGGGCCAACATTTCTAAAGAATGCTTTCAGCACCTTGTTGAATCAATGCCACGAAGAATTAAGGCAGTTCTGAAGGCGAAAGGGTCAAACACAGTATTAGTGTGGTGTTCCTAATAATAGGTGAGTGTATGTGTATGTGTATGTGTGTGTGTGTGTGTGTGTGTGTGTGTGTGTGTGTGTGTGTGTGTGTGTGTGTGTGTGTGTGTGTGTGTGTGTGTGTGTGTGGACTGGTAATCCCTACGGTATGGGGACAAAACGTCCCACAAAGATGGCAATATCCAAATTTTTGTCCTTGTGGGGACATTTTTTTGGTCCCCATGAGGAAAACATCTTATAAATCACACTAAGTGATTTTTTTTGAAAAAGTAAAAATGCAGCATGTCTCCTGTGATGGGTAGGTTTAGGGGCAGGGGCAGTGTAGGGGGATAGAAAATACGGTTTGTACAGTATAAAATGCATTACGCCTATGGAATGTCCCCATAAAACATGGAAACACAACATGTGTGTGTGTGTGTGTGTGTGTGTGTGTGTGTGTGTGTGTGTGTATGAAACACGACCTTGACATTTCATCATAAGATTAACCTATATGTAATATAATAAATAAATTATTCAGATGGATTGAAGGGCTATTTAATGCACAGAAGGTCACAGAAATGGTTTTACAGGATCAAATGACAGTTTCCTTCTGTAATGTAAAAATAATGAAAAGTGTATTCAAGGCACCATTGCAAGCACTGCTATTAATTACAAGTCCTGTGAAAAGGTTACACACATAAGCAAAGGTCTAAGAGATTACAACCACCTCAGCAAAACAAGCATCATCTTGCTCCCCGGGTAGTAAAACTACAGAAAGCAGAGAAGCAACGAGCCCTGAAACGGGACACCACCGTCAGAAGGACTGAGTGGTTTTTCATTCTTCATAGCTCAGTTTTTGCAGTATGTCGCTGTTTGTAAGTGGTTTGGTGCAGACGATTTAATAAATCCATCTGTTGGTCACGATTCACAGAGAGCCTTTTAAATTATTCATACTTTGCATATACATGTTTGCAGTGTTGTAGTCGAGACCAGCTCATTCGAGTCCGAGTTCAAAAAGGGTCGAGTCCGAGTCGAGACTAGAGAGAGCCGGCTAAATTATAGATATATTTACATAGATTCCTCATTCGACCGATCCACGTAGGCACTAATGAGGAATCCATATATATATATAATCATTGCGCCAGGATTTTGACCTTCTTTGATGGAAGTAATGAAGCAGGGTAATACTAGATGAGATTCATATGAAAAATAACAAATACTGTTGTGTTAGAAACTCGCACAAACCGATCGTTTCGTGTCTTAAGGCATCAATGTGTCAGCACGGGCCACAGGGTTTAATAAAAAAAATAACATTGATTTTCTCAATGTGTAGTGGTCTCTTAATTTTTTCCAGAGCTGTATGTTAAGAGCTAGAGGCTCGCTCCACATGACATCCTTCCTGACCTGAGTCATGCTACCTTTGCGTTAGTTATGCGCAGTTGCGCTTAAGAAAACCACACATCATTGGACGTGTCAAACATCAATTTCAAGAAATATTAACATTGAGTAATAATCATGAATATTTTGAATGGGACTCGGAAATAAGTCAGAATCCTAATATGTTCGAGTACGAGTCAATTCCGAGTCCATGACAAGACCGAGACCATTAAAATATGGTCTCAAGACCGAATCCGAGTCTCGAGTACAAATCACTGCATGTTTGCTCGGGCCTTCGTTTAGTTTGAAATCAATGATTTCAATGAAACATTCAAATAAAGTAATCTGTGTCCGTGCATATTAAAACAATTAAATAAAGTTATTTGTGTGTGTGTGTGTGTGTGTGTGTGTGTGTGTGTGTGTGTGTGTGTGTGTGTGTGTGTGTGTGTGTGTGTGTGTGTGTGTGTCCTAAAAATTTAAAATAAATTAAAGTTTTAGTAAATTACATGTTTTTCTAGGATTATTTTAGAAGTTAGTTTAAATACACTGGACAATTTCTGTAAAACCACACTAGACTGAAACAATATATATTTTTAATTGAATTATAAATTAATAATTTTTATTAAAGAATTTCCTGCAGATTTCTGTTTAAAAATAGTTTGATTTAGAGTAAAATTAAGTAATTTAATTAATAAATTATAGATTTTCCTTTTATGCCAACAATTATTAGGATATTAATTAAAGATCATGTACCATGAAGATATTAAGTAAACTTCCTACTGTAAAAAAATAAATTATTATTAGTAGTAATATGCATTGCTAAGGACTTCATTTGAACAACTTTAAAGGTGATTTTCTCAATATTTTGATTTTTTTTGCACGTCAGATTCCAGATTTCCAAATGTTCAAAATCTCCACCAAATATTGTCCTATCCTATCCAATTTCAAAAAATGTATCCTTATGACGGTCCAGGGTCACATAAATGCTCACAACCTTAGATGTTTGAAATGGCATTTATATATCACATAATTTATAATATACACATTTAATATAGGCTGCATTTTTTTTATCATTAACCCTTCTGTTTAACTGACCCATCTACCATATTTATCATATTTTTTTATTAATTAATGAATTGTGTTTTGATTTCCATTTACTGTTGCATGACTGTTTGTCTACATCACTTTGCATGTAAAAAGATGAGAAAATAACAATGCAAATTTGATTTACAAAACCCAAATGTTCCTCTTAGAGTTTATACTCTACGTATCTCGAAAGTTTATGTGACCTCATGAAATGAAACCTTTGAACGACTCAAACTTAAAACTACAAAGAATGAAAACATCAAATGCAAACGCTGACTCTGTAGCAGAATGTTGAAGTTCCCCTCCTGAGATGACCTAAAAATATGTAGTGTATGTGACTTGAATTATTCTCTGACTCTGAAATCGTTGACCTGAGCCTGCAGAACCTGTGGCTTTTATTGAGCTGAGACGGATTGAGATCATTCGACATTTAGCAGCAGACACTTTTATATAGGGTCAATTTTAGAGGTGGTCCCTATGGAATGACATGAGGTTAAGCATCTGACCCAGAGCACAGCAGTGATAAAGCCAGATTATGATCTCGGGATCTCTTGGGCGTTCGGCTCAATCCTGCTTCTCGCTTGAGATTAAACCTCCGACCTTTGGGAGAGCAGCTCAGATCACAGGAGTTTAGCCCACAGAGGTCTATAAAACTACACACATGCTCCTTTTATATATGACTTGGCTCTGAACTGCAGTTCATTTGCATCATCAATGCAAGCACCATCATGAGCACTTGCAGCAAGCTGTGTTGAGACACATTTTTTAAAAACGTTTTAAGCTTAAAGCTGATCAAATTCACCAAATTGGTGTGAAAGTAATGCATAAAATAAAATTCATAACATTTGTTTGCATACTCCAGACACACATTGCCTTTCTATTTCCCTTGCCTCTGAATAAACAGCATTTTGTGCATCTCTTTCAAACAATCTGCAATGTGCGTGTACATTTTCTGTGGTAAATCCAAAGGGACAAATACTTCAATAACTCAGTGAAACTGGCATCTTCTAAGCTTCTTTGCATGTGTGTGAATGACATAAATGTGCCACAATTCAGATTTAAAAGTGCAAAGTGACATGACTAAGACATGCTCAATAAAAAAAAAACATGCTTCTACCAACATATCTGCAAAACTCATACCTAAAAATACAATTCACTTCTGTTTACAGTTGAAATGAACATGAGTTGCAGTAACACACCAACAACGTTATTCTTAAATTATGATTTCATGGGCAGATCATCGATTAACAAAGACATTTTCTTGCAGTTCCTTGCACAATGTATGTTATGGCCAGTGTTGGGCAAGCTACTTGGAAAATGTAGTGAGCTAAGCTAACAGTTACTCTACATTAAATTAAGCTTCACTACACTGAAGCTACCCCCCTGGGAAATGTAGCAAGCTAAGCTACAGCAACATGGAAAAGTAGCTTACTACATCTAAGCTATTTTTTTAAATTATTATTTAAATTTTATATTGGACCAACTTCATTCCAATCAATGCTATCTCAGTGATCAATAAAAGTCAAACAGACAGGCATGCATACTTTTTCAGTTCAAATGTTTGATCAACAGCTGTCCCAAACCGATTTGAACAAAAACATGTGATCCACATAATAACAAAACCAGGTGTCGAGAGTGTGTGTACGCACCTGTGTTTGCATATTTATCCTCAATTTAGACTTGGGCGCACTGGCAGGACAAACTGTAAATTAACTTAAAACTCAACTCAGCTAAAAGTATAGTAGCAAAAGAATTAAGACCTGGCCTAAACGGTACCGACATGTCACAAAAAAAAGAAAAAGGGCACAACCTAATAAGGCTTTTCGACTGTCTCAGTTTGTGTAAATCCACTTGGGGTTCAGAGTATTTATTTTTTCCCACATTAATTTCACACATGTCTAGTACAACTATGTGGTTTTGTTTCATTAATACAGTGTTAACTTTTTCTTGATTTACCCCGAAAGAATGGAAGTGAAATGTGACAACATGCCCCGCAGGTGGGGTACATTATAACATGAGCAAATGACAGCTTAAAATGTTATCTGATATAATAAAAAAATATATCCAAGACAAACTAAAATATGTTGTCAACAAAATATAATCATTACATTTTTAAAATAAAATAATGGCCTTTTTTATCATTAAAAATACACTTTGTTTTTATTTTGACAACAAAAACGTCACTAAATACAGCTATACAGCATAGTTCAAAACATAATAATAATGAATAGTTTCTGAGCATTGACTCTCAGTCTTTATTCACCCTTTTCTCGTGGTTTCTCAAAAGACTTCATAAAAGTATAGAATATAACAGCGTAGATTAATAGGGGCTCATTGTAACAGTCGCTGCCTGCCTAACTGGGATTTAAGCCGCGGCCCGTGTCTTCTGCTGTTAGATCAGCATTAAAGATCTCAACTCTTACATAACAGATATGAGATTACAATAATATGTTTTCTTATTTCAAATAAACACAAAAAACAGATGAAAAATAAACTTCAATAAGAAATGTACTTTTGCTATGGTTAAATAAATGTTCAGTAATATCTTCCAAAGATTTTTTTAATTCTGATGCATTTTTTTTTCAATATTTAGCCTAGTGTTGATATGGCAACTAAAGTTTCATCATGCTGGCATGTGTGGAAAGTTTTAAACCATTCTTTCTCCATAGAAACAAGCCTGGCCACCAAATATCAAGAGGTGGTCAGGCTGGACCCCGATCATTTTAACAAAAGAGTGACACAAAAGAGGCTTTTTTCGATTTGCATGTTTCTCTTTTGTGACTGCGCGGACGATGCGTGCACAGCGCATGCCATGCGCAAGTGAATTGAGCGCTTGAAAACAAAACTCCACTTGATAGTGCGCATGCGCCGAACTCGTCTTTCCGCGCTCACGGTCAAAGGAATACTTTCAAAGGTTCGTGCGCGCATCTTTGCGAGAGACCGAGCGGAACGTAGAAAGTGAAGTATAGCTACAGTTTACTTTAGCAGTTGTATTTCCAATTTGAGCTTGATCTTCTTGAGAAATGCTTAGGAATATGTAGCTTGTGTGGACGCTACCGCACTACTTGATCATCAAAAGAGCTTCACTACACTACACGTCGCTGTTTTCATTCAGAAAACAGCGACGCTACCACCACGCTACTGAAAAAAGTAGTTAAGCTAGTAACGTCACTTGTGCCCAACACTGGTTATGGCTAGGGTTAGGGTTAGGCTTCAAAACGCTTCAGCAATCGGCCTCCACAAGCAATCGTTTGGAGGCTACACAAACTATTATCACATGGCCAATCATTCAGGCAAAAGTCAGCATTTAGTCTCCAAAACCAATCGATTGTCTCAATACTTACATAGACAAACAAGTTTCTTCTCTAAAAGGTTTTGGGCAGTGAGGATTTGTTTTTCAAGCGAATGAAGGGAAAAAACAGCGTGGTCTGGGATGCGGAAGAATAACAGTGATGTGCCAGGGACAGGTGCACCTAATGTCAGACAAGATCTGGCTTCTGAATGGTCCAGACAGCTGTATATAAATCATTAAACCACCTCTATATGCACACGCAGAAGGTTAACAGCACACATGTTGCTAGAATCGTCTTGACAATAGCTAAAAGTTTTGTCTGTCAAAATTTACTACAGTGACAATGGCTGGAGAACATGCTTCAAGATGCTTCGGACAGCCCTGATTGGATATTATAAGCAAAACTGTTGCACTGCTTTGAAAAATTGCGAGAGTCTAATGTACGACCGTATACACCAATAGGAAAGAAAAATCCAAAGTGAGATCTCTTTAGCATCTCAAATGTTTCTCCTAGACAAAAATGAGGTTAGTTTAAGATCAAATGGAGACTTTTGCTTAAGTCTCCTGGTTCTCACGGTTGTCTCCTGAGGCAAGAACTATAACACTCTCACAGTGGTCTCCTCTAAAGTTTTAGAAGAGATCTCAATAACATCACACACTGTGCTCAGAATTGTCTCCTTGGCTAGAGAGACTGGATTGCTCATATTTGTCTCCTCTAAAGATTCAGGAGAGATCTCAACAGTATCACACTCTGTGCTCAGACTTTTCTCCTCAGCTAGTCTCTGGAATTCTCACTTTTGTTACCTCTAAAGCTTCATAAAAGATCTCAATAACTTCACACATTGTGCTCAGAATATTCTCCTAAATTAAAGACTCTGGCACTCTCACATTTGTCAAACAAATGATGTGCCCTATACACATAAACTGTACAGCTTTCTTATTGTATCAACGTTTAAGAGTAAGCTTATTTACTGAGGTCTCGTCTAAAACTATAGAGGAGATGAATGTGATTGGTCCAGAGTCTTTAGTTTAGGAGAAAAGTCAGAGCACAGTGTGTGATGTTGAGATCTCTTATGAATCTTCAGAGGAGACAGGTGTGAGAGCTCCAGTGTTTCTCGCTGAGGAGAAAAGTCGAGGGAACAGTGTGTGATGTTGTTGAGATCTCTTCTAAAACTTTAAAGGAGACAAATGTGAGAATGTTAGAGTTTTTGTCTCAGGAGATAAGTGTGAGAAACAGGAGACTCAAGAAAAAGTTTCCATTTAATGTTAATGTAACCTCATTTATGTCTTGCAGAAAAATTTGAATTGTTAAAGTTTATATGTGATTCATCCACCATTTTTAATACATGCACATACAACAACACAACAAGCACAATACATGCATTGTTCTGTTGCACAATGAACAAAACAACCTTTGTGTACATGCATGTAAAATGGGTTGTAGAAGATAAACTTTGCAATGTTAAACGTAGAACAAAAAGGTTAAGCAGCAACCATGAAGCACTGGTCCATTATAGTATTACATTTGTTATAAAGAAAGAATGTATCTAGACTAAAGTTGTCTAATCCTTGTTTGGAATAATCATTGCATATTCATTTCTGGGCATTGAAGATAAATTTAAATGACTAACACTTGATATTCTGAAACACAATGATATTTGAATGATAGTTTTAGTATTCACAATATTAGTAAACATTTTAAATGTAACATATTCCTCCTAAAATAAAATTTAAGACATCTGGGGTTGATTGAAGAACTTCTTAGACTAGTCTTAAAAGTACGTCATGAATGTCCCAAGGACATTCACAGAGTTGTCCCATAGCCACTCCTTTGTTATCTTGGCTGTGTACTTAGGGTCGTTGTCCTGTTGGAAGATGAACCTTCGCCCCAGTCGGAGGTTCAGAGCGCTCTGGAGCAGGTGTTCATCAAGGATGTCTCTGTACATTGCTGCATTCATCTTTCCCTCGATCCTGACTAGTCTCCCAGTTCCTGCCTCTGAAAAACATCCCCACAGCATGATGCTGCCACCACCATGCTTCACCGTAGGGATGGTATTGGCCAGGTGATGAGTGGTGCCTGGTTTCCTGCAGATGGGATCCCTGCCATTCAGGCCAAAGAGTTCATTTAGAGATAATTTAGTTTAGTTGTTAGTTTCTCTCGTCTCTCTGTTAGTGGTATTTTTCCTCCACAGAGAAACTTCGTGAGAAACGTGGCAGAACATCACAATATTTAAAGGTGTTTTGGAGTGATATTGTAAGGCTTTTTTTTATAATTCCCTGCACAAAATATAATGGCAGGGTAATATAACAATATAATACAATAACGTTTACAGTAGCTTCACAAGTTAATTAAAAAAAAATAATAAGTAAAACACACCTGATGCACATTCTTTATTCTTCAATTTCTGGAAGTAGAGTTTATAAACTTGCTGTATGTAATTAAGAGAAGGTACGAAAGTGTCTTGAACGACCTGATGTTGTTAACATGACTTCCCACCTTGTAAATACGAACTTCCCAGGAGGACGTGAATGCACCAATAGTCCAGTCAAGTCACGGTTAAAGAGCTCAAAGACTTGTAGAAGCAAGATAAAATGCCATGGTTGCTTCAGCAAATAACTTTTTCTGTCACACTTGCTTTTGTTAGCATTATCGGTTAGGTTTAATATAGATGGAACATTATTTTCAACTGCCATTCACCAGATACAACAACCAACATAATAAAAACCTTCATCAGAGTTGATTTAAGTCCACACTTAAGTGTTAAAAGTAACACTGAAGCAGTGTTAAAGGTAATGGGATAATGAAGTGATTGATTGAGTGATAATTGACCATTAGTGATGAACACAACACCTGATGTTAAAAAGCAAAATGAAGGAAAAGAGTCACCATTTTTGTGTTTGCTTTAGTTGGGATCTGAGGAGTGTCCTTTTACTCTGGGGTTTCTGCCTTTTAGATATAATAGCAGTATTATTTTGCAATAACTGTAAATAGTATTTAGATTATATTTATAAATAGTGTACTATTTATCATAATAACAGAGTGTCAATGATTATATTTATTAAAATAATTTAAATAGATGTCAGATGCCACCTTATTGGGACAATAAAGCCCTCCCTATACCTCCCCCTAACCCTAACTAATAAACACTGTATTAAAACACGTTAGACAATTTATTTGCACTTATCAAATATTTTCTTTTTTTTAATTGAAAATAAATGCCATTCTGATCTGATATGTGATGGGAAAAGGGAGTAAAGCAGCTCGATTTGCACCAAAACTTTCTGCCACTTGCTTTACCCCTACACTATGGCTACTGTTGACAGTCAAGCTTCTTCCGTAATTTTGCCTGGCCCAATCAGACGTCAGTGGGTAAAGTTGTAAATATCTTCTGCCAACAAGGTGAGCTATTTGCACTTAGTGTAAATTAACACTGATCTTGTTTTTACAATGAGCCTTGGTTGGAAAAGAGACATGTAGGGATAGAGGGTACAATCAAATCAGTCCAAGTGTGAATCCAACCTAAGTTATGTCATGCTCATCAAACTCTCACGTTAAACATTCAATACTTGCTTGAAGCTGATGTCATCAGAGGAAACTATAGTGAGCAAAAATTGCAAGATTTCAAATAGAAAAATGCAAGATTTCATCTCACTCTTTCCAGCATTTTCATCCTGAAGTGAAGTTCAGCGAGGACAATGTATGATAAAGAATTCAGAAATCAAAGTGCAGTTTGGTGTTGCATACAAAGTGAGTCATTGCCATCCATTCATCGTCACCGTTAAGCAGCTATGAATATGCTCACATTCTTAATGACTCCATCAGAAATTGCAAAGGGATATTAAATATGTAGCAAATGAACTGTGGCCAACAGGATAGTGCCGGACAATCGAGCACTCGGTCTCGAGAGATGGACATGACTGTCGGATTCGGTGTCAAATGTGATAAGACAGTTGGAGTAAAGCCTCACTTCGGCTTCGTATAATTGCACAGATTAGTCACTGGAGCTCATTCATAATGAATATGTGTTGTTAATTATGTATGTGTGTCCTGTCTTCTTTGTGTGAACGAGTGTTTTTATCTCATTGTATGCATTGAGCATTTGCTGTATGCTGGATTTGCAGAATCTCAGCAGCACGACGGTTGCAGAACGCTTGATGTTTCATGTTTTATATATAAAACCTCCATACGAGATAGAAATAAATAGTTAATAGTTCTCTGAAACGTATTTCGTTGATTCGATGAAGTGCAGCCATGGGTCACAATAACCAGATGGAAGTGTGTGGGTTTGATTTGCTCCAGAAGTGAAACACCCGCAGTGAGGTCACACGTTAATTGGCTGTGAACAATAACGTATAATAATATGAATGATTATGTGAAATGCAGAGGTTATAAGCCAACAGCATGTCTTTTTTAAAGTCTCAACATTGTTCTACATGACTTCTAAATGCATTTAGAAACAAACACAGCAGTGTCTGCTGAACTTTTGAAGATTTTCTGGTAAAAAAACAATATTGTATCCAGCAGTGAAGTGTGTAGGGGAGAGCGGGGCACAACCTAACGCTCTTTAGCTTGTGTCTCAGTTTGTGTAAATCCACTTGGGGTTCAGAGTATTTATTTTTTCCCACATTAATTTCACACATGTCTAGTACAATTATGTGATTTTGGTTCATCAATACAGTGTATACTTTTTTCTTGATTTACCCCGAAAGAATGGAAGTGAAATGTGACAACATGCCCCATGGTGGGGTTTATTGTAAAATGTGAGGGGTTACATTGTAATATGAGCAAATGACAGCTTAAAATGTTACCTGATATAATTTTTTAAAAATCCAAGACAAACTGAAATATTTTGTCAATAAAATACAATTATTAACTTTTTAAAATAAAATAATGGTATTTTTTAATCATTAAAATATACAACTTTTTGATTTTGACAACAAACACATCGCTAAATACAGCTATACAGCATAGTTCAAAACATTATAATAATGAACCATTTCTGAACATTGACTCTCAGTCATTATTCACACGGTCCTCATGATGTCATCCCTTCTCACTTTTTAAAGCAGTTTTTAAGTACTGTTGGCGCAGATGTGATTTTTGTTATTGTTGTTGTTTTGTTTTTTATTGTAAACTTGAGTCTGTGTCCCTGTGTCCCTGTGTCCCTGTGTCCCTGTGTCCCGATGTCCCTGTGTCCCTGTGTCCCTGTGTCCCTGTGTCCCGATGTCCCTGTGTCCCTGTGTCCCTGTGTCCCTGTGTCCCTGTGTCCCGATGTCCCTGTGTCCCTGTTTCCCTGTGTCCCTGTGTCCCTGTGTCCCTGTGTCCCTGTGTCCCTGTGTCCCGATGTCCCTGTGTCCCTGTGTCCCTGTGTCCCTGTGTCCCTGTGTCCCTGTGTCCCTGTGTCCCTGTGTCCCTGTGTCCCTGTGTCCCTGTGTCCCTGTGTCCCTGTGTCCCTGTTTCCCTGTGTCCCTGTGTCCCTGTGTCCATGTGTCCCTGTTTCCCTGTGTCCCTGTTTCCCTGTGTCCCTGTGTCCCTGTTTCCCTGTGTCCCTGTGTCCCTGTGTCCCTGTTTCCCTGTGTCCCGTTGTCCCTGTTTCCCTGTGTCCCTGTTTCCCTGTGTCCCTGTTTCCCTGTGTCCCTGTGTCCCTGTGTCCCTGTGTCCCTGTGTCCCTGTTTCCCTGTGTCCCTGTGTCCCTGTGTCCCTGTGTCCCTGTGTCCCTGATAGCCTTAAACACGCAACAATTACTCCAATTTTAATGGCCCCAAATTCTGGTACATCTATCTTAGCCAATTTTAGACCAATCTCTAACTTACCTTTTATGTCCAAATTTTCAGAGAAAGTGGTGTTATTTCAATTACAGGCCTTTCTTAGTACAAACCAAATGTATAAAACTTTTCAATCTGGTTTTGGAAAATTACACAGTACTGAATCTGCTCGACTAAAAGTCTCAAACTACATCCTATTGGCTATACAGATGCTGGAAATGCTGTTGCTTTGGTCTTACTGGCTCTTAGCTCTGCTTTTGATATGATATATAGACCATAATATACTCATCTCTTGTTTAAAAATTGTGTTGGCCTTAGAGGTATCACTCTTGAATGGTTTCAGACCTTCTTCAGTGACTAAGATTTCTGTACGTATTGGACAACACACATCCTCCATTGATATATGTGCTGCCCCTGGATTCGATCTTTCATAAATATGGGATTTCTTTTCACTTATATGCTGATAATGCTCAGTTGTATCTCCCTTTACAACCTAATGATAAACATGCAATGGGAGCTCTTATTGCATGTATTCAGGAACTTAAATTATTTCTTGACATTTACATTAAGTTAAAACTGGAGTGATTCTGTTTGGGCCTAGTGTTGCTTTTAATGCCAGTAATTATGACCTGGGTTTCCTAAACCAGTAGGTCACCCCATGTGCAAAAAATCGTAGGCTTTCGATTTGATTATGGTCTCAAGTTTGATAAGCAGATTAATGTGGTAGTTTAGTCATGTTTTTTTCATCTCAAAAAGTCAAATCGTTTTTATCTTTAAAAATATTTTTAAAAAGTTATCCATGCATTCATCACTTCTGGCTTAGACTATTGCAATTCGCTATATATACCGCTGTATCCTTAATGTTGAGGGCCTATTTTTTTTGCTGGAGGTCTTGGATATCTTGTTAAGATAGCCAATACCAACAGATAAAAAATCCAAACCTGGGGCCTCATTTATAAAACTTTGAGTAGGATTTGCGACAGAAGTGGCGTACGGATGAAACATAGGACGTGCGTACACAGAATTAATCGGATTTATAAAACTGTGCGCACGCACATCCTACGCAGTTTCCCTTGATAAATCAAAATGTAGCGCAACTTTTGCAGCTTCATGTCACGCCCATAGTTGCCCATAAATAGTCCGTGAAACGCCCACAAGTTAATATTCATCGATTGCGAAATCATGGCAAACACAGAGAGGAATAAAAATAAAAAAAACGTAAATTCACTCAATGTGAAGTAGAAGTTAACGTTGGCGAGGTGGAAAAGAGGAGATAAATGTTGTTTGGAGGGCACAGTGTGGGCATTACTAATGCCACAAAGGCAGTTGAGTGGCAAAAGGTTGCAGACGCCGTAAATGCTGTCGCCTCACAACCTCGGACCGTGGCCGAAATAAAAAAGAAATGGTCTGACATCAAAGTCGAGGCAAAAAAGCGTCTAGCACTCCATCGCCAGAGTATGTCTGCCACGGGTGGGGGAAATGGGAAATAGTTTAATGCAAATGTAATTTCTTGCAGCTTTCTGAATGGTTGAGACATATGTCATACGTTAGTACTTTATCAAAAATAAAACAAACTAAAGGCATATGCATTAATACCATGATTCCGTGGCTTAATTGTAAGACTTGCTTTGTGAAGTCTTCATGTTATTTATAAGAGGCAGTATTGCCATTTCATTTACACAACGGTCTACAGTTTCATACACTTCCACGTGTTTCTTCCATCTGCCGACAGTGTCGTCATTTCTCATTTCACCAGTTTTTGTGCGTACACCTGGGTCAGAGCTTGCATGAAGGACCGCACATTTTCCCGTCAAATTAGCTTTTTATAAATACCAATTATTGCGTAGAGAGCGGCATACGCCTTCTTTTGTGTGTACGCAACGTTTATAAATGAGGACCCTGGCCTCTGCTGGCCGTGGTTGGATCTTCCATCAGGACAAATGCTGAAAGTATGTTAACCCTTAAGAGAGAAGACTTACATATTAGATCTCAAACTGTGCTGACAAATCAAAGTTCTCACAAAGTCCACACATTCCCTACAGTTGTTTGTTTCATGATCAGAGATGCTCCCATCGGCCCTTTCCTGCGACACATGGCAGGGAAAACATGGATTTGAATTCCCATGCGACATCAATGAGATCACCAAGAGCCATCCACCAGATGGGTCTGCCAGCTGTGCCATTGATCATTTGTGGCCATTGTAATTTCCCTTCATGTAACCAAAGCCTTTGAGTAATGTGTGTGTAAGACCAGCATGTGTTGTCTCAGGACAATCGGCTGTGTTTCTGAGGTGTTACAGGAGCTCTGCTAGTAGGCGGTGTCGGTAGACATAAATGTTGCCATAACACACTCGGATCTGTGAATAAAACAGATCCGATGTGAGTAGCTCAGTTCCCACTTGCACCGTTCCTCACAGAAGAACATCAGAGGAGTCTGTTAAAGGAAAACCATCACATATTCCCAGCCTCTTTCATTCGCTGTTGTCTATGGCTGGAAGTAATACCTTCGCAGCATAAACAAAACTGACCTTAGCATTGGATTTTATCAGCCTCTAGTCAACATTTCTTGTCGACTGCAGCTTTAATCAGACCTAAGGGCCTTCCTCTGCAACTTACCAGTGGAAAAATAAGGAAAAATATATCTGCTCCATGTTTCTTACTGAAAATAAAACATGTACTGTACCTACTGCACCCAACATTTTCATGCATTTCCCTTCACAACTCACAAACTGGAACAAATATGCTATTTTTTTGTATTATTATTATTTATTTTTTTAAATGAAAAATAGCCTACACAAATTTTATTTTAAGTGAAGCCACGAATAGCAAGGTCACAGGTTTGATTCTCAGGGAAATCAAAAACTGATCAAATGTGTACTTCAAATGCAATGTAAGTTGCTTTGGATTAAAGTGTGTAAATGTGTAAAATTCAAATTCATGTGTAAATGTAAAGATTAACGTGCAAAGGGAAGCATCGATATGAAAATTTTGGACAATACTGATAAATGATTATCCTTTATATTTGTAAGCCGATAACAATATATAGGCTGATAAATCTATAAATACAAATTTGATATAATTTTTGAGAGCCTGATTTCAAAAACAGAAGTCTCACCATTAAAGGGCCAATCACACAATTATGATCATTGTAACTGTATGCAGCCGATATGACAGATTTGCTCTGCTCATGTTGCACTGAAGTGATTTAAATCATATTTCAAGTAATTCATAAGTTCTCATCTGAAGTGTCTCAGCTGAAGGAAAGAATACATATTTTAAATATGAAAAATAAAGTCACCGGAGTGAGTTCACTAAACAGTTCACAATTCCACCCGCAATCCACTTTAATCTGACATTAAATATGCTAAAATATAGCATGTGAATACTGAAATCCACAGTCATTCTTTCCTGCACAATGTGTCTTTATGCATCATATTTTAATATATTGTATAATATTTTAGAGCTGCAATAGAGGCCACGGCTGTCACTGAACAACTTAAATGTCTCAGGCAAAGCTGTTAGACAGTGGATGGTCTGGTCACTGTATGCTTTCATTTTAAGGAAAAGAGCAGTTTGCGCCTAAAATGCACTTGAATGTTGATGGAGACATGAGCGAAAGGAAATCATTTTTTGCTGAACTATTCCTTTAAGGAGACCCTTTCATGCATATTCAATGTGTTGCCCGTCGGGATCAGTAGAGACCTGGACATTTCACCCAATGCCCTTTAAGAAAATTTGTGCTAATTTACCAGATAAACTGCAGCAGAGGAGGCTGTCTTGTTGTGACTGCTGTGATCCTCTATATGTGGACAAAAATAGGAGTGAGAGGAGACCTTTCTCTGCTAATTTCTGCTCTCCTGTCAAATGATGACACCATGCTAACAATGCAAAGGTTTTATCGCATTACAGCATGAGTTGGGCGCAGAAACCAAAGCTGCAGACTGCAAAAAATCCCATCAGTATTGTCTTGTTTTCCAGTAAAAGCATCTAAATAAGCTAAATTCTGCTGAGAAGCAAAGGTGCATGAAATATTATGTCTGTCTGTCTAATTTAGTTTCACACTCTGCTATAGCAAATGACATTTCACCAAGAAGCAGTCCTTCATTTCCATATTTTTTAGTGCAGAAAAAGCAATGATCCAAACGTTTGATTGTTGCTGTGAAACACGGGTCACACAGAGAAAAGGGGAAAATTTCAGGCAAAGATGAAAGTAATGAGAATTTCTCATCATATTAAGACATAAGAAATTACTGTGCGACATTAAATGAAAAGGCAGTGTTATGCTCCTGTTGATGAGCCCAAGTCAAGCAGAAAATAACATGTCACTGGGGACTAAAAAACACTCAAGTTCATGTGCACACTTAATGACACGGACCCAGCCTGAAGGCTAATCTCAGGTTAGTTATTTTCAACATCCGTGCGTCTTAACGTGCTTTGGTCATCCTTTGGAAGTGTTTGGAAGTCAATTTGTGCTAGAAACTTTTCAATGCACAGCAGACTAAACCAGACAAAAGAAATGAATGTGTTGAAATTGGAGAAAAAAAACATGGGTTTAAATAACAGCAAATACATATAATGCATATATACGTGTATACCGCTAGAAAAAAATTAGAGAACACTTAACATGAGAAATCAATGTTAAGTGGTCTCTTATTTTGTTCCAGAGCTGTATATGGTGTATATACACTCACCTAAATGATTATTAGGAACACCTGTTCAATTTCTCATTAACGCAATTATCTAATCAACCAATCACATGGCAGTTGCTTCAATGCATTTAGGGGTGTGGTCCTGGTCAAGACAATCTCCTGAACTCCAAACTGAATGTCAGAATGGGAAAGAAAGGGGATTTAAGCAATTTTGAGCGTGGCATGGTGGTTGGTGCCAAAAGGGCCGGTCTGAATATTTCACAATCTGCTCAGTTACTGGGATTTTCATGCACAACCATTTCTAGGGTTTACAAAGAATGGTCCTGTGGGAGAAAATGCCTTGTTGATGCTAGAGGTCAGAGGAGAATGGGCCGACTGATTCAAGCTGATAGAAGAGCAACTTTGACTGAAATAACCACTCGTTACAACCGAGGTATGCAGCAAAGCATTTGTGAAGCCACAACACGCACAACCTTGAGGCGGATGGGCTACAACAGCAGAAGACCCCACCGGGTACCACTCATCTCCACTACAAATAGGAAAAGAGGCTACAATTTGCACAAGCTCACCAACATTGGACAGTTGAAGACTGGAAAAATGTTGCCTGGTCTGATGAGTCTCAATTTCTGTTGAGACATTCAGATGGTAGAGTCAGAATTTGGCATAAACAGAATGAGAACATGGATCCATCATGTCTTGTTACCACTGTGCAGGCTGGTGGTGGTGGTGTAATGGTGTGGGGGATGTTTTCTTGGCACACTTTAGGCCCCTTAGTGCCAATTGGGCATGGTTTAAATGCCACGGCCTACCTGAGCATTGTTTCTGACCATGCCCATCCCTTTATGACCACCATGTACCCATCCTCTGATGGCTACTTCCAGCAGGATAATGAACCATGTCACAAAGCTCGAATCATTTCAAATTGGTTTCTTGAACATGACAATGAGTTCACTGTACTAAAATGGCCCCCACAGTCACCAGATCTCAACCCAATAGAGCATCTTTGGGATGTGGTGGAACGGGAGCTTCGTGCCCTGGATGTGCATCCCACAAATCTCCATCAACTGCAAGATGCTATCCTATCAATATGGGCCAACATTTCTAAAGAATGCTTTCTGTTCCTTGTTGAATCAATGCCACGTAGAATTAAGGCAGTTCTGAAGGCGAAAGGGTCAAACACAGTATTAGTATGGTGTTCCTAATAATCCTTTAGGTGAGTGTATATATGTGTGTATATTTTTGTATATAATGCAGACACAAACACAGTAGTGGTCAAAAGTGATTTGAATTTATCATTAATGACCTTAAAAGTTTGATTAAATGGATGATATATATATATATATATATATATATATATATATATATATATATATATATATATATATATATATATATATATATATATATATATATATATATATATATATATATATATATATATAAAATAAATAAAATGTAGAGCAGGAATCATGGATTCATCTGGACAGCACGCATGCAATGCACGGAGAAAATAAATTATACAACATTTTAAGATGAAGAGGCACTCTCTGGTCTTAAACTGCAATAACTAATGTGCCTACTCACAGAATCAGACATAGCTGCTTTTTATATAACACATTATAAATTATGATACTGCTTGTGTCATTGGTCCGATGGGTGGGATTGCTTTCTTCACTCAACTGGGTCTGAGTATGGAAGCTTTTTTCCGCCACAGAATAAAACATTATAAAAGGTAATTGTGACTTTTTTTTCTCCAAATTGTGAGATATAAAGACAGAATGGTTTGATATAAAGTCGGAATTGTGAGATAAACTCCTAATTGTGAATTATAAAGTCTAATTCAATACCAGAATTATAAATTCTAATACGATACCAGAAGTCGTTCAAGGGAACGTAAAGTCGCACAAGTGAACGTAAAGTCGTCTAAGGGAACGTAAAAGTCGTCCAAGGGAACGTAAAAGTCATCCAAGTGAAAGTAAAGTCGTCCAAGGAACGTTAAAGTCGCCCAAGTGAAAGTAAAGTCGTCCAAGTGAAAGTAAAGTCGCCCAAGGGAACGCAAAGTCGCCCAAGGAACGTAAAAGTCGCCCAAGGGAACGTAAAAGTCGCCCGCTAACGTAAAAGTCGCCCAAGTGAAAGTAAAGTCGCCCAAGGGAACGTAAAAGTCGCCCAAGCGAGCGTAAAAGTCGCCCAAGTGAAAGTAAAGTCGTCCAAGGGAACGTAAAAGTCATCCAAGTGAAAGTAAAGTCGTCCAAGGGAACGTAAAAGTCATCCAAAGGAACGTAAAAGTCGTCCAAGTGAACGTAAAAGTCATCCAAGTGAATGTAAAGTCGTCCAAAGGAATGTAAAAGTCGTCCAAGCGAACGTAAATTCATCCAAGTGAAAGTAAAGTCGTCCAAGGGAACGTAAAAGTCATCCAAAGGAACGTAAAAGTCATCCAAGCGAACGAAAAAATGTAGCCCAAGGGAACATAAAGTTATGTGAGCGAACGTAAAAGTCGTCCAAGGGAATGCAAAAGTCATGCATGCGAACGTAAAAGTCGTCCAAGGGAACGTAAAAGTCCTCTAAGGAAATTATAAAAGTCATGCAAGCGAACATAAAAGTCATCCAAAGGAACGTAAAGTCGTCCAAGCAAATGTAAAAGTCGTCCAAAGGAATAGAATTGTGAGATAAAAAAGTGTCATTTTTTATTCTGTGGTGGAATGAAGCACACATTTCTGTTGCCTTTGAAATCGTCCTGAGTGCTCATTGCCTTACAGTGATGGCGGCTCGAGAACAGACGCAAGCGTGCTTCAGTCCCATTGTGGAGACTGTCTATTCGATCCAGTGAAATAACTAAATAAAGTGCACACAATCATGTCCCCGCTCTTGATATACAATCCCTGATGAACACATTGGGTTGAGGAAAAATCCTTCACGATACCAGAACCTCTGACATGCTTAACTAAAGTTCTACCACCAGACCATTAGTACACACTGATTCTTATAGCAGATCTTGAAGAATTTGTACTATATAATGACTTTATAATAATTCTGATATAAGGATGAAACTATTGCATTCAAAATGTTTCAGTGAATTCCATGTCAATAAGTTAAACTCAACATACCATAATGTTTTTTTGCCAAGTGTAGTGTAAATGCAGATATCAGATATGGGTCACTTTTAAAAGATGAAGCAAGAAGTTTGTGTAAATAAGTGTGTGTGTGCATGCAAATCAACTACACTGTCTTGAAGGGAAAAAAATTTGTCTGAATGAAATTGGCTGTAGAGCAGAGCACAGAAATGACATCTGTTTACCACCAATCCACAGCTTTTCTGACTGGCATTTGACAGAAATTACAAGTGACCATCCGAGAAGCAGACACTCAGAAAAGGAATCATTTTAAGAAATGAATTCTGCCTATCTTTCAGAAGGAACATAATTTCTAGCTTATGTTCATGCCTGAAAGAAAGCAACTAGCCTGGAGGAGAAGAAAAATCTAAATATATTTTCATAGACAGCAATGAAGTCTCTTGCTTCTCAGATGTTTCTCCCAAGAAAAAGATCCCAACAATGTGCTCAGATTCACCAAGATACCAAAGTGTGCAATCAAGATTTCCAAAGAATTCTCTTCAAATTCTTACAAAATCATATGTTCTGAGCTGCTCCTCATTAACTTTTTAACAACTATTGACTCAGTTGTGTCTATTTTCATGAACCTGATACTAATATGAAACTCCATTAAGTTCCCTGAGCTTTGAAAGGGCAACATCTGAGGTCTCTTCAGGGCGTGCTGAAAACCTCACACCAGTACAAAAGGACACATCTAAAATTAGCATTATTCCAAAAAACATCTATGAGAGAATTACGGTCCTCTCGGTTCTCAACGGGTCTTTGTAAGCAGACTACACTGTGAGTTTTCCGTGCTTTACAGCCTGTCCACACCACATAAAAGAACTGCACACTTCTCTTAATGGAGACATAAAGCTTTCCAAAAGGTGGCTCTATTTTAATGACCAGTATGCATCATCGGCGACAGTGGCCGCGGGCTCACAGAAACCTCCCGGTCCAATGCATTGCCACACCATGATATGTATTGCAAAGATGTGGTGCACCGTGACCTTTAATTAATGTTCAGGGAGATTTGACCAAAACTACTAAAAGTGTCTGGCTGAGTGTTAAAGTCGACATGAAATCAAAACAAACTCTGTTTACTCTGCCTGTTACATGTTCCTGGTGTTTTTCATCAGCGGACAATATCATTTTTTTTTTATTAAAATGCAACTTTTATTGTGGCCAGCTTAATGCACACCTTTGCATTAATCATGCTGTCTAATCAGCATCTTGATATGCCACACCTGTGAGGTGGATGGATTATCTCGGCAAAGGAGAAGTGCTCACTAACACAGATTTAGACCCTCCTACGTACTTCCGTTCAATTTTTATTTTCCTTCAGTACTCTGTCTGGGATTGCAGTATATTCTCTAGTTTTCTCCGGTCAAATTTTAACCGGTCCAATCAGCGAACAGAGGGAGTGGCGGAGAACGATGACACTGATATTGTGCATTAGTTTGAGATGACATAAGTCATGACCAAACGTTAACGATTGGTTATGGAAGATCCAGAGTGGCTCTGGGCAGATCCAATAGTTTTAAACTTCAACAGAGTACCCGCCTTCAAGCAAGTTAACGCTTGTCAATGGAAAGTGGCCAGACTCTCTGTACAAATGAAATGTATGAGAGGTAGGACCAGGCTAAGATTTAGACAGATTTGTGAACAATATTTGAGAGAAATCAGCCTTTTGTGTACATAGAAAAAGTCTTAGATTTTGAGTTCAGCTCATGAAAAATGGGGCAAAAACAAACGTGTTGCATTTATAATTTTGTTCAGTGTATTTAAAAAAAAATAAATAAAAAAAACATTAAAACATGCATTAAATAAACATTAAAATATTTTAGCAATTAGTGCTGTCATATAAAAGTTTGTTTACATAAAACATGTGTTTGTGTACATATATTACGTATATGTGTGTGTGTGTGTGTGTGTGTGTGTGTGTGTGTGTGTGTGTGTGTGTGTGTGTGTGTGTGTGTGTGTGTGTGTGTGTGTGTGTGTGTGTGTGTGTGTGTGTGTGTGTGTGTGTGTGTGTGTGTGTGTGTGTGTGTGTGGACTGGTAATCCCTACGGTATGGGGACAAAATGTCCCCACAAAGATGGCAATATCCAAAATCCTTGTCCTTGTGGGGACATTTTTGTCCCCATGAGGAAAACAGGTCATAAATCACACTAAGTGATGTTTTTGGAAAAAGTAAAAGTAATGCAGAATGTCTCCTGTGATGGGTAGGTTTAGGGGCAGGGGCAGTGTAGGGGATAGAAAATACGGTTTGTACAGTATAAAATTCATTACGCCTATGGAATGTCCCCACAAAACATGGAAACACAACATGTGTGTGTGTGTGTGTGTGTGTGTGTGTGTGTGTGTGTGTGTGTGTGTGTGTGTGTGTGTGTGTGTGTGTGTGTGTGTGTGTGTGTGTGTGTGTGTGTGTGTAAATAATAATAAAAAAGCTTATATTTTCTGAGGGTAAAGCACCTTTCACTGCTCATTTTGTTAAAGATTAAAGATTAACTCCGTTGTCCGTTTTAGCCCTATTTTCAAAGCCCAGTTGTGGAAAGTGCCAATGGACTTTGGCGATTGGAAGTGTAGCTGTTCGGTCACTTAGCAAGGGAAGCATGTGCACACAAAATGACACTTTAGCGGCTGGTCCTAGGTCTTTTGAGGGCTTCCTTAACAAGCCTCCATATGGTTAACAGTCCTGACTCATACTGGCATTACCCTGCACTAGTGAGCAATGCTGACGACGTCATTTATTGGTGGCAAGAACCATGAGGCATATCGACATAAAGAAGAGTCAATTGTTCTCTGGAGTTGTCATTCAAGCTGTTTGTCAAAGTTTACAATCTGTGCGGTTGAACGAGGGTTCAAGGGTAAAAGGGGTTTGAGGTTTAACCGTTTATTTATCAAACATATTAGCAACCACATAGAAATACTGGAAAAGTTTGATGTTTCGCTGGCTATGTGACGTCAGAGTAAAATATATTGTGATTTATTATCTATGTTTCAACTGCAAATGTCCACAAAGGAAAACTTAATGCACATGTGTTTATTATCTAATAAGATAAAGTTATCAATGTGTTTTGTCCCTGAAATGATCAATACTGTGGGGGAGACCGGGGATGGTTGTAGGAGTCCTTTTAATCCAGTGCGTTAAAAATGTGATTAAACTCTTTACAAGTGTCAGCTATTCAATGACATAGCATCTTTGCAGCACAAACAGAAATGTGTGGTTTCAGTTCAAAAGCAAGGAGTGAAATTATACAATTCACCACATAGTCCGGGTGAGAAGTAACATTATTATATCCACCCGGGTGATATGTAACATTATTTTTAATGTCCTTTATTTATCCAGGTAAACTGTTTGAGAACCACTTCTCATTTAGAAAAATGACCTGGCATTATGTAATAAGGATTATGAAAAAAAAGGAAAACTTAATGCACATGTTTATTCAACAGGCTTTTTAACATAATTGATTTGTGTGCATGGGTGTAACAAAAGTGAATAAAATGAGCAAATGCTAATTTTACGTTGCTCAATTTGTCTTTCTCTTCCAAGACCTAGGCCAGGGGTGTCCAATCCTGCCCCTGGAGGTCCACCATCCTGCAGAGTTCAGCTACAATCCCAACTACACACCTGAACCAGCTAATCAAGATATTCTAGGCATACTAGACACTTCCAGGCAGTTGAGGCAAATTGGAGCTAAACTCTGCAGGACAGTGACCCTCCAGAGCCAAGTTTAGACACCCCTGACCTAGGCATAGGCCTACTGAAATTAAAAATTAAAAAAGGTACATTTTTACTTAGGGTACGCTGTAACATGAGTGTTGTAGCCCTGAACTAGCTCACCTAACAGCTAACAGCAAAAATATTCTATGAAAAATGAAAAATATCTACACAGATATTAATCTCGGCTGGGCCGTGGAGTCGAGGTGTTGGAGGGATGCAGAAAACTGTGGAGGTAACTAGGTGATTCGACTGTGTATACTGTATGCCTCCTCTCGAGCTGATAAGATAGTGCTCCTCCTGAACTTATTCATAAAACATCATTTGTTGCTTGAATTCTGCAATCTCTCTCTCTCTCTCTCTCTCTCTCTCTCTCTGTATAGCTGAACATATACTTGTTTAATTAGTGACACTTAGCCTACTTTTTAAAACCTTTATTTGAATATGGCAACATTCGTTTTAAAATCTTTATTTGAATATGGCAAGATTCATTTTTTTATCTTTATTTGAATATGGCAATATTCATTTTAAAAAAGTTTTTCAATTAAAACGTGTTACAATCATCCCCAGTCTCCCCCTACTTTAAAATATCCCCATGCAAAATATCACCCTATAGTAACAACCACCCAGAAGATCTTTGCAATGCAATAGCAGACATGCAAAACTCATCCAAAATCACCCAAAACACCCTAGCAATTGGTAAAACTGAAAAAAAATTACTGGAACATTTGGCAACATCCATGATGCACAGGCAAGCAATGCTCACATTTTCTTCTGAAAACTTCTCAAACTATACTCAAAAATAAAGTCAGTTAAAAAAAAAAAAAAAAACTGAAGGGAAAGCACTGCTTGAGTTCAATATCGCAGGCCTTTGTTAGAGAGTGTAAGATGTTGTGCCTGTTCTCAATTATAGAGCAGAGAGGGATGGGGTTGTTTGTATTCAGAAATACAAGTGATCTTGTAAAGACGAGACCTACAGCATGCAAATTACAGCTCAGTCAGTCTCAGGCCTTATGTTTGTTTATTTCAACACTGCCCGTTAATGATGTACGACTGTGGCATATCATCATTTAAGATAATGGAGTCTGCTATTGCTTATGATTAAACTCGAGGCAGTCGGGGGACATTGTAATATCACATATAAAAAGTAAAAGAGACCCAAAACATTTCACACACTGAATCTGATGCATTATGTAGCAAGTAAAAAAAAAATAATAATAATTATTGGAGCAAGAAAATACTATTTCAGAATAGTCATTTCTGAGTGAAAATTGTTACAAAGTAAATCCTACACCATTTTTTTTTTAACGCAATTTAAGCTGTTTACTGAAAGCTACTAATTCTTAAATAAGCAGATATTGGAAATGCATTATAATAAATATTTTAATCAGTTTACCTACACAATATAGACTGGACTTGCATACCAATCCACCCCTTCCAAACTCTCACATATGCTTTACAAACAGACCAACAACAACCGGTTTTTGTTCACAAACACTATCTGGCAAACACAGACAAGCAGATATTCACAACTAGCGATATGTGTAAATGAATCTGACAGCGGATCAATGGCGGTGAGGGTGATTCATTCAGAGCGACTGGTTATTGACTGCGTGATTGCAGCTGGTGTGAAAACACTGGTCTAGGCAGGCCAAGACGTTGATTAGTCATAGAATTAGCTGAGGTTCAGCTTTCCCAAACTCATTCATCTTTGCCAGCGTGGAAACCACACACACTGTACTGCTCTCGAGGCTCAGGTGGCACCGTTGTGGCGCTTGGATATGTGCTGAAAAATCACGGACAAAAGGATCATCTTCACTGGTGCAACAGGAGACAAGTAAAGCATCTTTGCCATTCTAGTTGTTCATTTTAACAGGAGTGTGTTATATTCACCTGCAACAGATCTGTTCGGTCATGATGTCTGTGAAATGCCTGACAACTTTAAATGTGTTTTCTTTCTTTAAATTATATTTTGTTTTCTAATGCAATGACATTTGCACATGTATCACAGTGTTTAAAGTGTCCGAATCTTTTTTTTTGTGTGTGTGTGTGTGTAATGTTGCTATTTGAGCATTATAAAAGTTGGCAAAGCACAAACTCCCTGAAATGCCTCCATTGTAGTCTTCTGGGAACGGACACGTCACTTTAAATAATTTCCACCCAATCCATACGCAGAATAATGGGGCGGGGCCTGGTCGAGTTAGTTAGTAATGTGTTACAATTTGCAGTTATGGTAAGGGGCGGGACATTTCTCGAACACGCTGGAAGCACTTGACCAATCACAACACACTGTTCAGCCGACCAATCAGAGAACAGTGTGGTTTTCAGAAGGAGGGGCTTCATAGAGACAGGCTTCCTTTCCAGATAACAATGGATCTTCGCACTTAAGATAGTTTTCTATGAGCGATTTTACGAATGCTTGGGTTTATTTCACATTCGTTTCACAAAAATGCACTTAACCCGTTCGCACACAGCTGTGCTTTAGGTGCTACTCAAGAGTCGCTGTCCGCTTGTCAAGTTCTGAAATGTCAGCTTAAAGAATGGCTCGCAGTTGTAGCACACACGTGTATTTCAAAATGTTTAGCCTAATTATCATTTGCTATGAGGTCAAAAATATGATGGGATTTGTGGTGGTATTGACTTCCCTGGAGGACTGATGCCTAAACCTGAACCATCATGCTCACAGGAGCAATCAGGTTCACATCCCATTGGCAGACACCTACCATCTCCCAGTCCTTCCAATTGCCCAACCATGCCAGAGCCTCCATCTTCAATTGTTAGACTACAGCCACAACACCTCAGCAGTTTTAAAATGTCTGTGGTTTTAGTCCAGACTGGAGAGGGAGAAACTAGATGTCCTAAAAGACAGAAAATGTCTTAAAGATGCAAATGAGAGGGACATCAACTGTCAGCAGCATCTCACTGACCTCAAGACACGCTGGCTTTAGAAGAGAGGAGACTGGCACTGGAGGAGATGAGGTTTGCAAGGCCCTCCGTTACGGTGCCAGTGATCTTGCCAGATGATTCAGGTATTATTGTTTAATGTCATTTAATCATGAGTAATTATGTTTTAATAATCTGTTGTGCAACATTAAATATTATTTTCCATATGTAGTTAGGACTCATCCCATTGTGCAATGTATTTAGCAAATCATGGGGAACAAACAAACTGTTGAATTTTGGTTCGATGTCCATTTGTTTGTTGAACCACTCAAAGACTAGGGCACTATGAAATACTACAGAAATATTCAGTACATGTAATACTTTTCAATATGTCCATATAGCAGTGTACGTTTCCATTCCTTACTTTATTTGATATAAATGCAGCTAAAGTCATTTTTGGGGACATTGTATTATATAAGCAAAAGTGAGTCATCAAAGTCTAATCTTAATAATAAAAACTAATAATAACCAATGAAAAACAAGTGTAAAGTGAAAATCCATGTGGGATTGTGTGCAAATATTTTTGAGGATTTCACAGTAGCTTCTGTCATCAAGTAGCCATGGGAATTTGCAGATGGCTGAGCTCATGGGAAGCATGTCCCTACGGCAGGCCACGGTAATGAATACCGCTGAGAGTCCTCGTAACTTTAACTTCTGCACTGGTGCATTCTGGGATATGAGCCCTCTGTTCATTTATGTGACTAAGAAAAACAGCCGAGGTGTCAATTTCTTGCAATAATCTTCTGAGAAAGAATCGATTGTGATGGTTTTGTTGTATATGTCACTGTTTCTGTGCAATATTCAAATACGACCAACAATTGACAGACTGACTCAACCAATGGTGTGAACCAGAGCACTAACTACAGATATGTACAGAATACAGAAATTGAGATAAAAAAAAATAGTAATAACGGGTCATTGTGATGCCCACGTGCCACTGTGGGCACTTTCGGCGGTGTAGAGGGGTCAGCATGGGCACTCTTAACTGGTCTGCAGCTATGCCTCCCCATACTCAACAAACTGTGTTGCACTGTGTATTCTGACCCCTTTCTATCAGAACCAGCATTAACTTCTTGAGCAATTTGAGCTCCAGTAGCTCATCTGTTTGATCGGACCACACGGCCAGCCTTCGCTCCCCACGTGCATCAATGAGCCTGGGCCGCCCATGACCCTGTGGCCGGTTCTCCACTGTTCCTTCCTTGGAGCACTTTTGATAGATCCTGACCACTGCAGACCGGGAACACCCCACAAGAGCTGCAGTTTTGGAGATGCTCTGACCCAGTCGTCTAGCCATCACAATTTGGCCCTTGTCAAACTCGCACAAATCCTTAAGATTGCCCATTTTTCCTGCTTCTAACACATCAACTTTGAGGGCAAAATGTTCACTTCCTGCCTAATACATCCCACCCTCTGTGCCGTGATGAAGAGATAATCAGTGTTATTTATTTTTAATTAGGTAATTCACTTGGTTTATCCAATTGATTTGTCCAGTGTTTTTGCATTGACTAAATAAAAAAAATAAAAAAAGTTTTCTCAACTTTTGGGAATAAGTTAAACTCAAAAAAGCCCATGCAAAAAAGGAAACAAAACATAATGATTGTAGATTTTTTCACATTGTAGAAGGAACACAACAAAATGCAACAGAAAACAAAGGTCTCTATTTCAAGGGCTACATTTCACCAGTTTTTAACATCAGTTTTGTGCATGTTTAAAAAAAAAAAAACTTTCTTTAAAAACAGCGCACATGCACAGACAGAAAAACATATCTTGTGTAAAGAACTAAATCTTTTTTTCTTGGTTTCCAGTAAATATTTAAATAATCTTAAAAGCAGATTAATTACTTAAAAAGACATCAAGTTCTACGGCGAATGTACTGTATTTAGAATTAAGTTAAATGTTATGTCCCCAGAATCGAATCTTCTCTTTTTTTCAGTTTTAAGCATATAAACCTCACAAAATGTTGCTAAACTGATGCTAAAAATAATAATAATAATTAAATAATAATAAATGCCAGCGGTGTAAGGATGTTTTTACTGGAAAACAAGACTGATTAATAAAAATATATTTTTTTTTGCAGTGAACTGGACTGGACCTTCACCCTATCAGACCACATAACACGCCAACTTCACCCATTTAGCCGAGTATCCTCGCTCTCTGAGACAACAGCCTATTCTTCAAAGACTCCACCTTTGGCTCGGCATTCATATTCAATGCCACTGGAAGCTGTGGGAACTGAGTTTCCCCGTTCGCCTGCGTCTTTTCAGAGCGCTCATTAGCATGAGTGAGCAGCAAGCAAATTGCCAAGTCACTGTTCTGAATGCTGATTGCTGAAGGTAAGCTAGTGCACTGATAGCCTCCCATTAGGATAGCCGGCCTAAAACACAGCACCACAGGACATTGGGTTCGTGGTATGGAAATGCTCTCCTTCATTTGAGCGATGAAGAAAAAAACTTCATCAGTGTGGCTAATGGAGGCAATGTGATCCGGAGGCAGTGTGGCCAGGCGCCTTCCTCAATTACTGTCTCCAAAGAGCCGGGGAAACGGGAGGATTGGGTGGGACACAAGAGTGTCCATAGATGCGGCGTTATTAGCACATGCATTAGCTCAAATGATTACCGCACTCGCCACCGGTCATGACTGCAGACTGAGACTCGTGCTTTGCATGTTCATTCAGTTGGATCCAGATATCTTTATTGTACATAGTGAATTCAAGATTTTAGGGTGCTTGCTAAGACAAGACTGACTATTCATGTCTATTCATCTTTTTTTGTCATATAGCTATAAAGTGTGGCTTGTTATAATGAGTAATGCTATTACTTTTCCTGAACAATTGCACCACAACTTTTGTCAAAAGCACAATAAAACAGCAAAGAAAAAATAGGTTCACACCACAGTTATCACTGTTAACTATGAACAAGAATGTTAAAGACCACAGCCGCTAGCGTCAGTCACTAGTGCGCCTCTTCAGATCAGAGGAGTGAGTTTTACATGAACAGCTTTACTGGCCTACATCCGTTACACTCGGCCCCCTAAACCTCACTTCCATTTGGGTCATGACACCAAATGTAAACAGTCCTTCTCGACCCTCTCTGAGTGGGATTCGAACCAGGGTCTCCAGTGTGGGAGGCAGATGGACATTGGGCAGATCAAGTTTGCTAAAGAATGCAGAAACTAGTGTTATTCACTAGCGTGCCTCTTAAGGCCCAGGAGAGTGAGGTTTACGCTCACAGCTCTTACTGAGCTACGTTAGGCTCACCCACCTAAACCTCACTTACATACGGGTCATGACACCAAATGTAAACAGTCCTACTCGACCCGCTCTGAGTGGGATTCGAACCGGAGTCTCCCGCGTGGAAGGCAGGGGTGCTAACAAGGATGCTAAAGATCGCAGACACTAGCACAACTGTTAAAGCCAGGCGAGTGAGGTTTACACGCACAGCTCTTGCTGTCCTACGTTACACTCACCCCCAAAACCTCACTCCCGTGTGGGTCACAGCACCAAATGTAACCGGTTGTACTCGACCCGCTCTGAGAGACATTCTCCAGCGTAGGATGCAGCTCTCTAATGATGACACTAAAGACCGCAGGCACTAGGGATTTGAACAGGTCTCTGGCATGGGAGGCGGGTGCATTAACAAAGGCACTAGACATCAGTCGCTAGTGTCAGTCCAGGGGAGTGAGGCTAACACGCACTTATTGACTTACGGTACAGAAGCACTAAAGCAGTATTCCACACTATAGCTGTCATCAATATGCATCAAGATTAAGATATCCATTCAAACAAATAAAGTCTCAATGGCAAAAACCAGGTGTGTTCAGGCGCATTGTTGCTGTGTTGCTATTTTGAGGAACTGAAAACGACTGCGAACGACTCCAACAAAAATCTGCTCTAAAGTCAATAGTGCAGTATTTTTTGTGTTATTTAAATGCTGTGTTAGTAATATGAGCATATGGGCGGGTGCACAACACAAGTACACTCTGATTATTACACACACAGGGACGCGCAGCAGCAGACACATTTTTAAATATGAAAAATTAAACGATTAAAATGTAAAAGACTATTATTGTGTACATAAAAATAAAAATGCCTACATGTCATAATGGGTCGTTGTATGTATCAGAATGAACTATTTGCAGTAGTGACGAATGAAATTGCCTACTTTTTTGACCAATCATGCCAACACACACACACACACACACACACACACACACACACACACACACACACACACACACACAGGTTGAGGGTCTTAGAATTAAGAATTTATTAAATTATAAAATGTATTATTCATAAATTTAAAAAATGAAAATGTTTAAATTTAAGTTTTGTTAATCTCTAGAATTTTTTACTCATTTAAAATTCCTAATATATAAGGTTTATTATGTACTATTATTTGAAATAAATGAAATTGTTTAGTTGTTGTGAAAAAAACTTTGTTTTATTATGAAATGTTAATGTTTTTAAATCGTATTTTCTGATAGCAAAAACATAACACATGTGATTTGACAAGTTCACAAAATTTGAGGAAAAATGAGCTGTAAATGTTACCATTTGTATTTGTGAAGCAAACTAGCCACTGGTTATACCATAACAGCTCACCTCACGAGTAACCTCAGATTCACAAGCTTCCTCACATCATATGTATCCTCAGTACACCATTATTTGTCTTCCTGCTGTGTGAAGATAAAAATAAGTGGAACGCAACAGAGAGCAAATAACACTTTTCCAATACAACACAGCAAACTTTTTTCCAAATGGATTTATTTGTAACAGATGTGTCTTTTAAAATGATTTGTGTAAAGAGCAGTGTATGCATACTACACACCTGCTTTATTCATCTGAAGGGCATGTTTATGAACCCGCGCCATAATTATTACTTACATGAGAGACATGCTTTCAAGAAAGCAACTCAAGTTTAATATTGTTCTCTGATATGTACATATAAACTAAACTCATGATTAAAACGGCACTTGGCAGCATTTGTTTTAATAAATGAAACAAGACTTTCCGGGCACATTTTGCTTTTCATTTTTATGAGCCAACATTTGTCCTTAAAGCAGTGTTAAAGCAGGTAAATGCTCTATGCATTTGTGCCATGCTGTTGATTATTGCAGAAAAAAATTCTGAATTAAATCTGTTTATAACAATGCACTAACGTGTTATTTTACAATAATGCATTGACTTTGGAAGTCTATAGGGAAAGTTGTTGTCGGAAAGCAAGACTTAAACATGCGTGTTCAGAAGAGAGCAGTGGCTGGGATGATCTGGACAAATTATTTACAGCCGTCAACAGCAAAAGAACCAAAACCCACAGCGACACTGACAAAGCAAATAAATATAGTATTCCACAACATTTTATTATGATTTTATATTTATTATATACACATGCTTAATTTATTTGTGCAGTGTAAGCTCTTTTTTGTTTTGTTTTTTCAAATTGTTGGACAAAATCAATATTATAGAATTAATATTGAAGTAATCTACAGCATTTCAATGCTGGTTTCCATTCAGGTTCCAGTTGTTTCTTCTTCTTTGTTCTTAACTGGAAAGAATGCAGTTAGGGTGGTTGCTGTGAAAATATCAAACTCTTAGTTCAGCTTGTGCTCCCATTCAGAATAAAATGCAGTGATCATTTGTCAGCGTTTCCAGCTTGTGGCCAAGAGGCCGGTAGGCATTGCTCCAGGTATTCACATAGAGCGGTTAGTCACGCGGGCGTCCTCTAGGCTGTCTGACAGCACTGATGGAGAGCTACAGATTTAGTCTTAGCCAAATAGGGCTTTAGTGAATTCCCACTGTTCTCCTCTCAAAGCCCTGAGCCCTGCTCCGGTGATTAGTCCACTTCCTTCAGAGCGGGACACTATGACAGGGATGAGTCCATCATGGATTGACCCTGGTACAGCTGATGTCAACGCTCAGCCCAACGGAGCAGATGAGTGTTGCAGCGCTGCCAAAGGTGCAGGATGTATTCATGGGGACATCCGGAGTGGAATAAAGGTGTTCTGCTTTTTTTTAGAGTATGCGAAATGTTTTTTTAGAGTATGTGAAATGTTATGCATTATGCAATGATGAATACTTCAAAATGTGTATGCTACATTGTTGTCAAATTACCCCAATTGAGCAAATCATATTTTGTGAGTGGTTTCCAGTTATTTAATCTTGCATCCCAATTTTGTTAAAAAAAGGTATTTTAATTAAAGGTGCATTGTGTAGCATTTATGAGGATCCATTGACAGAAATGCAATATAATATACATACTGTAACATGTTTTCAGTGGAGTATAAAGACCTTACATAATGCACGTTATGTTGTTATTGCCTTAGAATGAGCCGTTTCTATCTACACACACCGCCGGTCCCCTTACAGTGAAGTCACCATTTTGCGCCGCCATGTTTCTACAGTAGCCCTAATCGGACAAACTTCCCTACAGAGCACTAGTCACTCTCTGCTGTCTCCAAAGACGACATTTTTGTCCTGTGTCGGCCCCGTAGATTCTCTATGTGCTCCAAAGGGAGGGAGGGATGCAATTCACAACCTCACCGCTAGATGCCACTAAAAATCACACACTTTAAATGATGAATCAAGAAAATGCTAAAAAAATCATTTCTATGGTATTATGCTGCAATTGATACTTGCATGAAGAAAATTCATAACTGATCTAGCATCATATTTTCAATTGAAAAATGAACAGACAGTGGTCAATATGACTGAATGAATTCATGAATATTTTAAAATTTGTTCATAAATTAAGTATCCAACATGCAATTTCTAATTGCAGTTATTTGATAACCACAATAATTGTGCAGTTTAAATTTCAATCATGTTTTGCCATCCAATGCAGTTATTATATTGTAATTATTATATTATATTATATTCTTATTTTTCACAGAATTAAAGTAAATCAAATGGGCCTGTTTTTATTATAAATTATTATATTATATACATACAAACCCCAAAAAAAAAGGCTTATAATGTATGTGACATGAACAAAAAATAATAAAATTATTTGTCTGTACAAAATACATAATTGTGCAATTGTGACAGATTTACAGACAGTGGTCTATATATGTGAATAGATTTATTCATTTTGGAGGCTTAGATTAGAATATTTTAAAATATGCCAATAAATTAAGTATCCAATATGCACTATGTCAAAGCAGGACACTTCTGGGAGATGTGCCAGAATGACACGGTCGTAATATACCCGGGGCATTGTGGAGATAAGGAACTGCTTGTCCATTATTAAAATTAAGAGCCCGAGCTTAACCTAAGCATTTATTATACTTGACATTTTGTAGTGGCTATTAAACAAAGCTTTGTGCATTGTCACGTTGCATCCTTAGTGAATTGAATCATGCAAAATCACTACATTTTGACATTTTTCTGAAGAGAACAAGAACAGTGCATTGGAGTATTACTTGGCAGATAAATTGTTCATTTAGATGATTATTAATAATAAATGTCAAACTTTATTGAATACTGGCGTCAGTTTTTTAAATGCAATAAGTTGCTGGAGGTTGTACATGATGGGTTTTAAACAATATGAATGTTTTGTTTGTTTGTTTTTGTTTTTTCTTTATTCATAACCACCCACTCAACAAAAGTAGCAGGTGTTTAAGATAATTATTGATTATTTTTGGCATATTTTTAATTGTAGTTTATCACTATGGTTGCATACAGTTCAACAAGTTCTTGTTGTTTCAGCTCAAACTGGATCTGAATATCCTTCCATTTCAGTGTGATATTAAATAAAACACGTTGCTTCAGCAGGCCTGACGAATCGTTCATGTCTGTAGAACAAACGACACAGGATGAATTAACCCAAAAGTGTAATACTTAATGTTAGGGGTCTTGTCCAATTACTAACCCACAGTATGAGCAATACTAATAGTTATGCTTGACAAACACTGCTAATTAAAAGTAGAAGTGAGCTGAAACAGAGGGTTTATTATATACTGCTGCAGTTCTCTCAGCTGAGATGCCTTCACTCAAGCAGACTTCTTCAATAACCAGGCAGTTACTTTCAGAGCCGTGTCAAAATCTGTCATCAGTCTCATCTGATGGAAGCAGTCTGCAGTTCAGGCAGCCAAGAGATTTATAAATCCAGAGATTTATGACACCTGTCCTTCACTAACCACTATCAAATCCCTTGAATGGCATCACACATTTTTTCAGAGTTAGGTCAATCAGGTTTTCCAATAGTTTTTTTTTTTTCGTAATAGAAAAATATTTTTCTAATCCTAACTTCTTCTATGAATGATTGTCATCATAGCATTATTATTAACAAGTACTACTGTTAACTAGCTAAAAACATAACATATTGAAAATTGTTCTACTGGGGCCTATTGCACAAAACTAGGATTATGCCAGGATATCTTGGTGATCCTGGCTCATTTTATCCGCTAATATACAGTTATCTTTCGTTATCGTTATCGTTCTTGGTGTGAGTGTGCCTTCAGGGTAAGTTTACACAACAGGGGTGTACTACATTTTGCATACAGATAATCCCTTATCCTAGTTTTGAGCAATAGGCCCCTGGCCCATTTACTTGCCCTGCCAAAACATACTTACATACATAAAGTTATTGCCATTGTTTTTGAACTGTGTAACCTTAAGAAACCGACATTTTAGAAATTTCACAAAATTTCACCAATTTACGATTACAGCAAAAACTAATTCTGGCCTAACTAATATAAAGTTCAAACATTCATTATAAACACAGATAAACAAATCACAAGCAATCACACAAATAAATACAACTGAACAATGACACAAATTAAATAAACAGTAGCCTATTAACTATGTATGAAGTAAATATAGAAACCTATTAAACTTGAGAAGTTATATAGTTAAGAGCAGTGAGTGATTCTCTCCTTTCCTTTTGTTGTATATGTAATATATGTACATATATCTCCCTATATCCAAGTAGTGAAGTCATATATGTTTCATATAAGGCAATACATTATTAGCACATATATACATCTGCACGGTATATGAAGATACAGGTTTATACCGTGTATGAAATACCCATAGAAGAATTATTATACATATACAGTACCATATAAAAAGTCATCATATAAATCATTTCAATAGACTCACCTAAAGGATTATTAGGAACACCTGTTCAATTTATCATTAATGCAATAATCTAATCAACCAATCACATGGCAGTTGCTTCAATGCATTTAGGGGTGTGGTCCTGGTCAAGACAATCTCCTGAACTCCAAACTGAATGTCAGAATGGGAAAGAAAGGAGATTTAAGCAATTTTGAGCGTGGCATGGTTGTTGGTGCCGGACGATTACTGGGATTTCCACGCACATCCATTTCTAGGGTTTACAAAGAATGGTGTGAAAAGGGAAAAACATCCAGTATGCGGCAGTCCTGTGGGTGAAAATGCCTTGTTGATGCTAGAGGTCAGAGGAGAATGGGCCGACTGATTCAAGCTGATAGAAGAGCAACTTTGACTGAAATAACCACTCGTTACAACCGAGGTATGCAGCAAAGCATTTGTGAAGCCACAACACGCACAACCTTGAGGCGGATGGGCTACAACAGCAGAAGACCCCACCGGTACCACTCATCTCTACTACAAATAAGAAAAAGAGTCTACAATTTGCACGAGCTCAACTAAATTGGACAGTTGAAGACTGGAAAAATGTTGCCTGGTCTGATGAGTCTCGATTTCTGTTGAGACATTCAGATGGTAGAGTCATAATCTGGCGTAAACAGAATGAGAACATGGATCCATCATGCCTTGTTACCACTGTGCAGGCTGGTGGTGGTGGTGTAATGGTGTGGGGCAGGGCTATTCAAATCTTACCCTGGAGGCCCAATGCACTGCAGAGTTTAGCTCCAACCCTAATCAAACTCACCTACCTGTCATTTTCTAATGATCCTGAAGACACTGATTAGCATGTTCAGGTGTGCTTGATCAGGTTTGGAGCTAAAATCTGCAGTGCATTGGCCCTCCAGGGTAAGATTTGAATAGCCCTGGTGTGGGAGAGATGTTTTCTTGGCACACTTTAGGCCCCTTAGTGCACTTTTCAGTCCCAGCAGTGAAATTTGAAATTTATGTTAAAATTTGTCATATGATGCTTTATAAATATATTCACAGTGCCCTTACACACATTGACAAAAAATATAATTACTGATTAATGTGATTTAATATAATATTATAAAGCATTTATTGCTCAAAACACAATTTTTGTTAATGTCCCACACCTGTTGTCTCAATGTTGAGATACATAAAATAAGCTAATTTAATTACAATTTGACATTATTTCAAATGGAATTGTTTAATATACAGATTAATTTAATTAATCTTAAAATAATTTGTATTATTTACTGATAATTTTTATGATTTCTTAAACTAAATGTGCCTGTCCCACACTTTTGAGTCCTTACCGCAACAATTAAAAAAAACTTTTATTATGAAATGTTTTCAAACACAAACAAGTCTAGTTTCTATGGAAACAGAAATTATCACTTGAGCACATTGCTGACAGACTGGGCCACCACACCACCTCACTCACAAGATACCAAAATAAGGTAAACATCCTCTTTTCTGCTCTAGTATTTATTGTGCGTCCTTACCATTCAGCTTAATAATTGTGTATTTTGAACTACATTTTAAAAATAAATGAATATTACTGTTGAATTCATGTATATTAAGATGCCAAGAGTCAAAACTAATGAAGTAGGCCTTGCTAGCTGCAATTAGTTAAAATATTAGCAAAAATGTCATTACCGCAACATGTCTTTACCGCACAAAATGTAGGTGTTGCGGTAAAGACCTTACAACTACGGGCACTTTTGACTATCCCAATTTTTTTTTTTTTAAATCAACCTCTGAATTTACATTTTAACCATCACTTTCTGTAATACATATAACAATGTACAAGAAACAGAAAACAGGTATTGCAAGTGTAAAAGACAGTAGCATATTTGCAGTAAATAACTATTTTAATTAATTAAAATGAATTAATTGATTCAAAAACATTGAACCACAACCAGTGACAGCAAGACACATGAAGCTTACTGACTCAGTTTGGAAGGAACTCTGTTCTCGTTTTAATTAGTTATCTGCACATGTACCAGAAGCCTAAATATTACAATGAGATAACTTCTCAGTCTGAAATGAGATATAATTGGGTATGGTACAAAAATGTAATGTTGTGATGAGATGAGATGTTATTAGTGTTATAGGTTTGTGTTCATTTATTTTATTACTAATGTTCGTGCAACATCAATTTAGGAGACATGTTTTTGAAGCAGTTAAAAGAGTTATTTACTACAAAACTGCTACTATCTTTTACACTTGCAATACCTGTTGTTTTCTGTTTCTTTTACTGTTGTTCTCTACAGAAGCCTGTTTTTGATTTTGTGGTACTTTTACCGACACAAGATGTCATTACCGCAGCGCTGCTCTATTTCTTTCTTTTTTTCACATTTTCATTTGAAAAAAAAAATATTTTAACACTTAGTTGAGATGATTTACACATTGAAATTGCAACATCTGTCATAAAAAGTTAAATATGTTATATTTTATGTGTATGGAAACAATTGACATCTAAGGTTACTGTAAAATTTTTACATGGCATAGACAAAAACATGAAATTCCCTATTTTGCATGTTATTTTTTATATCAGTATTTACAAAACTGCATAAAATTTGAAAAAGCTATTTAAATATATTAAATTTTAATATAAATAAAAAAAGAAAAATGTATAAAATGAACGTTATTTTAACGTTGCGGTAAGGACACTTTTTAAGATGATGACCCGAAAAACATAAAAAATAAACATATTCCAGATTAAAATCTTAACAACTACATTCAATGTTGTGTACATGGTTATATGTATTACAGACTTTGATGGTTAAAATGTAAATTCATAGAGGTTGATTTTTAAAAAATTGGGAAAGTCAAAAGTCCCCGTAGTTGCAGAAACACCAATATATATATACAGTCGTGGTCAAAATTGTTGGCACCCCTGGTAAATATGATCAAATATGGCTGTAAAAAAATGTATCTGCATTGTTTATCCTATTGATCTTATATTTAAAAAAAAACTTACAAAATTATAACCTTTCATTGAAGTAAAATAATTGCAAATGAGGGGTGAAATAAATGCTTTTCTCCAAAAAACGTTGGCCACAATTGTTGGCACCCTTTTATTAAATACTTTTTGCAACCTCCTTTTCCCAAGATAACAGCTCTGAGTCTTCTCCTCTAATGCCTGATGAGCAGGCCCACACGGAATCTGCGCGCGCAGAATTCCGCAGAAAACTCCGCAGATTTCCGCAGATTTGCAGTGCCCGTCATTTGAGAAGCATGCACAATCGCAGGGGTTATTGTGAGGGGTAGTAGGCTGCGCTTATTAATGTGAACTTTTTTTAGTGAGAGAGTGATATTTTAAAATCAACAATACAATTGATAAAGCAATATTTAATCTGTCTTTGGTGGATGTAGCCAGCAGTAAGAGAGATCAAGCTTTTTTTTTTAAAAGAGGTTGTTCTATTTGGATTTGGATTGTAAACCTTAAATAAAAATTAAGAAGTGAAAATGTTATATTTTATTTGTAATGCTTTCAGTTCCAATATTCTTTGATCCTTTTACACTTTTAAACCATTCCGCATAATTCCGCAGATTTTTCAAAAATTCTGCAGAAATCACAAAAATTCCACAGATTCCGTGTGGCCCTGCTGATGAGTTTGGAGAAACCTGACAAGAGATCAGAGAACATTTCTCCATACTGAATCTCTCCAGATCCTTCAGATTCCCAGATTCATGTGGGTGCTTCTTCTCTTCAGCTCATCACTCATTCTCTATAGGGTTCAGGTCAGGGGACTGGGATGGCCATGACAGAAGCTTCATTTTGTGTTCAGTGACACATTTGTCTGTTGATTTAGATGTTTGTTTTTTGGCCCATTATGAGATTTCTAGCAGAGGTCGTCAGGTTTTGATTTTTTATCTGTTGGTATTTGCTAGAATCCATGATACCATGTGTCTGAACAAGATGTCCAGGACCTCCAGCAAAAAAATAGGCCCTCAACGTTGAAGTTCCAGCTGTATTTTTAGCCGTGGGCATGGGGTACTTTTTATCCCTGTTTGCACAAAACCCTTCTGGTAGATTTGCTGCCAAAAAGCTCTTTTTATAGTTCATCTGACCACAGAACCAGGTCCCGTCTGAAGTTCCAGTTGTGTCTGACCATTGAATATGCTGGAGGTTGTTTCTGGATGAGCGGGGAGGATTTTTCTTGAATCCCTCCCAAACAACATGTGGTGATGTGGGGGTTTGTTTGATTATTTTATTTTTTTAGACTTTCTGACCCCAAGACTCAACTAATCTCTGTGATTCTCCATCTGTGATCCTTGGAGAGTCTTTGTCCACTCAAACTCTCCTCCTCACCATGCATTAGGACAATATAGACACACGTCCTCTTCCAGTCAGATTCATAACATCTTTAGCTGATTGGATCTTCTTCATTATTTCCCTGATGGTGGAAATGGGGGTTTTCAATGCAATGTATTTTCCTACAGCCACTTTATATTTTGTGAAGCTCAACAATCTTTTGCTGCACATCAGAACTATATTCTGTGGTTTTACTCATTGTGATGAATGATTAAGGGAATTTGGCCTTTGTGCTTTCTTATATATATACTTCTGTGAAACAAGACGTCATAGCTGGACAATTTCATGTTCCTCGTCACCCTGGTGTGCTAAAAAATGTAAATATTAATGGGAATATACTTCAGAGATATTTTACTCATAACATTTTTAAGGGGTGCCAACAATTGTGGCCAACGTGTTTTGGAGAAAAGCATTTATTACATAATGTGATTTACCCCCCATTTTCAATGCTTTAACTTCAATGAAATGTTAGATTTTTGTGACTTTTTTTGATAAAAGATCAAAAGGATAAACAATGCAAATTTATTTCTTACAGACATATTTGATCATATTTATCAGGGGAGCCAAACATTTTGAGCACAACTGTATATATATACACACATATATATATATATATATATGTGTGTGTGTTGTGTTGCTTGGCGGCCTTGAATAGCCTGCAGTTTGGCTAATGATCTGTTTTATTTCTCTGAGGAATTGTTTGTGATTAGGAGAAACATTTGTTGAACATTGATGTATTTTATCACATTGTTGCCACTGTTTGAAAGCAATGAGCCACTTGAGGCTGTGTGTTGTTCATGTTGTGCCTAACACATCTCTTGAATGATCTGCAGGTTTTGTCTTGTTCTGATATATTATAAATACACAAATAGCACAAATTTGCTCTAATAGCACCCTGTACCTTAATCATTCTTAATGGGAAAAAACGAAAATAATAACCGCCTCCATCAGAACAATAATTACAATGACGTGCTCCATCTATGACAGGAAGAACCCTTCTGATTGTCTGTGTAAGACATGTTGGGCTTCATGGGCCAGTGCGCCCTGATTAAAACATCTGTGCCGATTGCCGGAGCAATTTCACTGTGAAATCCCTATAGAACATCAGCATTCGTCTTCAATTATTGTGCCTTCTGTAATTGCACATATTTCCATCTCTGATCACTTGCTTTCTAATGGGAAATGTGCAGCAGGGGCCAATAATCTTTGGATGGAGCGAAGACAAGCAGCTGCTGCAATATTAATATGGCACATGAAAGAAATGTGTCTTTAAAAGAACACTATCAATGACTTATCCAAATAGATTGGTTTACATACATTCTATCTATTCAGCATCCATCCAACATCTATCTATCTATTCATCACATAGTGTGCTTAAAATACCTGACTTGACATAACAGAGACATCTTGTAACAATAATTATGATCCAGATTCAGGCCACATGAGAACAATATGTCCACATTTCAGTCCACATGTCCACGCAGTCCTCTTTATTTTGTCCCCCTGCAGAGGAGATTTGAGTTCTCGATTGTTTCCTCCTTTATCATCCTCTCCCAGATGAAGGAGGAGGCGATGTCACACCTCCCAGGGCTTTCATCACTTTCTTGCCAGCTAATAATGACTGCGGTGCCACCTCGGAGGTCGTTTGAGTTTTCTTTCCCGTCATTAGCCAGAGGACTGGCATCTCCTCCATACATTAACGTGTCCCAGATTCTCAATGTGTCGGCTTCATACTGAAGTGAGTCTAAGAAACTGAATCAGAGATTGTGCCACTGACAACACATTAAATCAGCAGGTGTCAGAGAAAGATGAAGATGGGTTGGGTGAGAAGTTAGCTTGTAGAGAGACATACACCTGCTGACCATGAAGCTGCTTTGACCCAAACCCACATGGGAAGAAGTAATAAACTCTACTGGGTCATGCTGTGTCAACTCAAGACTCAAATGTTTCATTTTGTTAATTTATTTTATTTTTTTCTGTAGGAAGACAACATAAATAGTGATGAAAGCAAAAATATTAAATGTCATGTGTATATTTACTGACTAATCCACTATTTTGTAGAAGGGGGTCAAAATGACAATTTGCACTTGAGATTTGGAGCCAAATTAGAGGGGTGTAAAAATGACTTTGTAAAGATGGCAGCATCATTATGGTATTTTACACAGAGATTGGTAGATCTATTAGCGAAATCCTTTGACTTTAGTAATCTTTGTTTCATTATTTACCAACGGTGTCCTTTCAAAAAGAACAAAAAGAGTAAGAAATGGCAAAAAAGCATTTGTGTTTGCATGCCTGTAACTCAAGAAGTATTAAAGATATTTTAATGTCCTTTTAGTTTCTGGTTTGTATCAGACTTTCCTTTTTGTATCTTCATTTCAAAGGCTCTCGATGGTTCAGTTCCAGAGATATAGAGATCTTAATGCTGCTCCATGAGTAAATTGGTCAATTGGACACATTTTCAGTGGTCCAAAACCAAATGTGGGTCACTTTGCACACAGCTGATTTTTTTTTTTTTATTTTAAAGAGAAATATCTGAAGAACAAATAATGTTGAAACTAGAAATGTATATTGGGATTTTCTATCATTCAGTTGCATTGAACATTCCTGTCTGAGTGCCATAAAAATTCATTTTCTGCATGCCTGTAACTCTAAAAGTATTCAAGATATCATAATATCCTTCTAGATTCTCATTCTTAATAAACGTTTCTTTTTGAAATCTTACTTGTCAAGGCCCTATATACCGTAGCTCAGCTCAATCTCAAAGCAGCTCCATGTTCAAGAGCTTGGACCAGCAACTCCTGGTCCAAGCTCTTGTACTCCAGACTGGACTACTGTAATTCTCTTCTAACGGGCCTTCCAGCATCCACTGTTAAACCCTTGCAGCTGATCCAGAACGCAGCGGCGAGAGTGGTCTTCAACGAGCGAAGAGAGCACATGTCACGCCTCTCTTCATCAGTCTTCACTGGCTGCCGATAACCGCGTGAATCAAATTCAAGGCTCTGGTGCTCGCCTACAAAGCAACCGCAGGCTCTGCACCAGTATACCTAAACTCACTTGCTCAGACTTACACACCCTCCAGAAGCTTGCGTTCTGCAAGTGAACGACGCCTAGTGGTGCCATCTCAAAGAGGCATGAAATCCCTCACTAGGACCTTTTCCTGGACCGTTCCCACCTGGTGGAATGACCTGCCTGTCTCAGTTCGAGCAGCCGAGTCTGTAGCCATTTTCAAAAACATCTCAAGACACTTCTTTCCAGCAGCACTTGACCAATAAAGAATAGCACTTATCACTCTATTCGTTACTGTTTGTTATTTAAAAAAAAAAAAAAACTGTCCTGTGTTTTGTGTTTCGTGAGACTTGTTACAGCGCTTGCATATTGTTGCCCTTGACTAGTGTTGGTTGCTTCTATTACTCTCATTTGTAAGTCGCTTTGGATAAAAGCGTCTGCTAAATGACTAAATGTAATGTAAAATGTAAATGTTCAAATATCAAACCATTCCCAAATATAATTTTCTATTTATGTTTTTGCACCAAAAATCTTCATAATTTAGTTTGGCTATTTTCCATTGAGCTTTTAAAGTCTTAAAAGCACGGCACACTGTACACCCAAATAAGTTGGCACAAAAAATGTAGTTGCCGCAAATATTTTAAGTTAAGACATTTAAAGTTTAAGTATTCAAATGAACAAACTATATATAACACTGGCCTAGTGGTTTTTGGATATTTTACTGAATTTTTTTTACATAGTGCATAGTTGGCTCTACTCAAACCAATTAATTATTTTCAGCAAAAAAACATATAATGGTATGTTTTTATTATATGCATTGCAGTATGTTTTAAATATAACATTTTCTGGGTCATTCAGTTTGTGTCTCATTATAGGCAACAAATCAATAAATACAAATACAGTTTCCTAAAAAAGTCAAAGACATCTTCTGTCTTATTTTTAGCAAGCCATTAAATCTGAATATTATGCAAATCAGAAATCACTCCCACGCCGATCATTTTTTCTGGAAGAATAGACTGTCTGTAAGACAAAGTGATTCTTGTTTTGTATTCCTTAAACTGTTTCCCCGAAATTAATACAGTATTCCAGCAGCGTTACAACAACTCACATTATTCTCTCAAGGGAGCTTCGTGTCAAACATTTCTTCCCTTCCCAGAATTCCCCTTGTGTGTGTCCTCAAAACTGGCGGCAACATTCTGTAGGCAGCTTGTTGTTCTCCTTGTGGTGCCCTAATGTCATGTAACTCACTGAGGCTTGACTGTCAGGGTCGGAGTGGGAGCGGGCGGCTGTGAAACTAGGCCGGCTGCCAGCCGTCTTTAACATGCCCGCTTCCAGCAGCACTGCTTTCTAATGCCCCCGACAGAACCTGGAAAGATCGGCATGTTTGCCAGCCACTTTTCACGCAGACCGGTTGTTATTCTTGAAGACGTTTCGCATTGGCTAATGCCGTTTGAGGAAGTTCTGGCTGATGATTATGCTGATTAGGGCTGACTTGGCAGTAAACAAAGTTGTTGAGTTTCAAATGATGGAAAATGAATGCCAAAGATGTTCTGCCTAAAAAGTGGGGTCAAAAGACTGCGTTTGCTTGAATCCAATTCGATTCCTAATCAGCCAAGTCTGGGTTTAATCATTTGAATGTTTGGTGAGAGTCTGAGTCAAAAACAACCTTTTTTTTAAGTTAGATGATATTTATATTAATCCTGTAGGATGTTTTAAAGGATTAGTTCACTTCAAAATTAAAATGTCCTGATAATTTACTCACCCCAAGCCATCCAAGATGTTCATCTCTTTCTTTCTTCAGTGAAAAAAAAAAAAAATGTTGAGGAAAACATTCCTGGATTTTTCTCCATATAATCGACTTAAAAGTTTGAAATCAATGCAGTTTCAAAGGAAGAGCTTCAGAGGCTCTGCACGATCCCAGACGAGGAATAGGGTCTGATCTAGACAAGCCATCGGTCATAAATTTTTTTTAAAAAAGAAGTAAACTTAGTAGTAAACTTTCTAACTTAAATTGCTCATCTTTTGCCTGCTCTGCGGCGCGACACGGATTGTGCTATCATGTTGGAAAGGTCACGCTAGCCTAGGGCAGAAGTACCGCCCCGTGTTTACAAAGCGCTCGTGCCAAGACTAATACAAACATCCTTTAGCAAAAAGGGTTAAACAACGATAATGACGATTTTGAAGATATTTTGTAAATTATGTTTGTATTAGACTTTACACGTTTGCTTGGGGTGGTACTTCCACCTACGTCGAGCGTGACCTTTCTGATGTGATTATGCAATCCGTGGCGCTCCGCAGAGCAAAATTAGCAATTTAGGTTAAAAAGTATATAAATGTTAATTTTTTCTTGAAAGTGGACGATGGTTAGTCTAGATCAGACCCTATTCCTCTGGGATTGTGCAGAGCCTCTGGAGCCCTTCCTTTGAAACTGCATTGATTTGGACCTTCAACCTGTTGGTTTCCTTTGAAGTCCATTATATGGAGAAAAATCCTGGAAAGTTTTCCTGAAAAACATTATATATTTTTAACTGAAGAAAGAAAGACATGAACATCTTGGATGAGATGGGAATATAAGTAAATTATCAGGAAATTTTCCTTTTAAAGTGAACTAATCCTTAATTAGTTAAGCAATATTCCTCTCTTTCAGGATGCCACCTTCTGTGTAGATTCAAAGGCAGGATTGCTTTTTTTCAAAGGTCGGAAAACTAAGATGGACGCATCCAGGCAATCCATTGTTATGCTTACTCTTTCTAAATACAAAAGCCTAAAAAAAGTGGTATAATGCATAGGGGGTGTAACGGTACTCAAAACTGATGCTTCAGTGCGTACCTCGGTTTGAAGTCACGGTTTGGTGCGGGTTCAGAACAGCAGGGGAGAGGAAACTAAATATAAAATAGCTTTTATTTTTCATTAAACAATGGTTTACTAAACACATTGTCTGTCCTTAAACGAATTCAGTTATAACTACAATTCTTTCAGGACCACTATCTTCAAAGATGACTGATTGACTATTTAGCATATAGTTTGGATTGGCGGTATGGTTCTGTTCTGCAGCCTAGCATGGATAAGAGAAGGGAGAGCAGCAACAGAACCAGCTTAATGTATTGCAGATATCATTAATGTTGATATTTAACATACAAAACAATTCAGGAATTTAGTCTGATTCAAGGGGAATTAGAATACCAAATCCTGACTGATGAGAGGAGGAGCTGGGGGTGGAGGAGGGTAGATGAGCTCCGGAGAACGCAATAGCTGCTGATAGTACTGAAGGAGCTATATATATATATATATATATATATGTGTGGTGATAGACGTATTCCTATAGGTAGACGTGATCAGCTGACAGACAGCTGAAGGGAGTTAGACTAACGTGACCTGCCAGAACTGACGCTATACACTTTATGTTTATTAAAGATAATGCTGTAAACTGTATAGAGAGCCCTTACTTGCACATTACTATAACATTAAAGGTTACCAACAGACCCCTAGCCTAAATCCAGTTGCTATTTATTTTTAGATATAATAGTCAACACTCATAACACATCGTATGCAAACATGTAAACTTTACATAAGGCAGTTTTTGCATTCACTTCTAAATCTAATTATACAATTATGCTTTTACTCCAATTCGTTGTAAAAATACAATTATTATACACAGTAGCTTAGATTTTTTTAAACATACATTAAATAAGACATCACTAACCGGTTCGGTAGAATATATCGGCTAATATAGAACATATATTTAGTGAAAGAGTTGATTTCTCTAGTGAACTAACAGCTGTGGGCACTGAATAACTCCTATGTGACATTATTGATAAGCTGTTTTATTGATGTCTTTCCACCGTTGAAACACTGAGTGATTACACCACATATGATACGGTTCAGAAAGTTGTAATGTATCCTCAACATACCTCAGATGTTGATTCATGTTTATTCTTTGACTGAAGAGATGATTGTGTTCACTCGCTCGCTGCCGCTTGAACTGACACGTCTATACAGTGATCATCTGTCAAAGAGCTCAAAGCGCCATTCATCTTTTGAATTTCGTGATAAAATAGACAGAATAATTAATATGTTTGTCTGGGAACTCTTATTTGAAGTATGTTTGGCATGTAAAACAAGCCTACTGTTAACTGCTAAAGATTGCATTTGGTACACATGTGCACTGTAACGGAAGTCCTGCGGCGAAACTGTTCGGTGAATATGTGTACTGTTCCAGCCCTATTATGCACAGATGTCCACAAACGGAGGTTGGATAGTACCGTGTGCACCACTGAGTTTACTGAGACACAGGCAAACAGAAGTGCTAATAAACAATATATATATATTAGTGCTGTTTCACTCGGGGTCCACCAGAGTTTCTCAAGCACAACTCTGACTTGAGGGAGCATTCCAGTTAAATGTTCCGGCTGGGAACTACTAGGAATTTCCCGCTTTCAAGGACAAATGGAACGCACCATAAAACCTAAGCTTTTGGACATTTCCTTCAATATAAAAAAATATTCAAATATATTCAAAATGTCATTAGATTAGTCACCTCAATAGTGTATAATCCAAAATTAATTCACTGTCTTTTTAGTTAGTTAGATTGTTTGTTTAGTAGCCCTCTAATAATCTGTCCAATATTTAATTATTTACTGTAAAATAATCCATTAATCATCCAATATTTATTTATTTAGTATAGTAATAATCAACTAATAATGCAATATTTATTTTATTTTTTGTTTGTTTTTTTGTTTGCTTGTTTGAATCATCCAATATTTATTTATTTATTTATTTATAGCCATGTAATAATCCATGAATTATCCAATATTTTTTTCTATCTTTATATATTTATTTAGTTAGTTATTTAATTAGTTAGTAGCGTGTAAAATCCACTAATCATCCCAAATGTATTTATTTAGTAGCCACGTAATAATCCTCTATTTATTTAGTTAGTTGGTATCCACTAATCAATCCAAATTTATTTTAGTAAACATAATCATCATCTAACTATGCAATATTTGTTTGTTTGTTTTAGCTAGTTTAGGAGCCATAATAATCCATTAATCATCCCATATTTATTTAATTATCAGCCATGTAATATTATCCACTAATTATCCATAGTTATTTAATTAATAGCCATGTAATAATCAGCTACTCATCCCATATAATAATAATAATACTAATCAATAATTAGTTACATTTACATAGCGCTTTTCTAGGCACTCAAAGCCGGGAATCTCCTCAACCGCCACAGATGTGCAGCACGACCTGGGCCCCACTACACACCAGCTGATTGGTGGAGAGGAGACCGAGTGATGAAACCAATCAGGATAGGGGGAAATTTGGGAAATAATGGGCAAATTTGGCCAGGATGCCGGGGTTACACCCCTACTCTTTATCAAAGGACATCCTGGGATTTTTTATGACCACAGAAAGTCAGCAGGACTTCGGTTTAACATCTCATCCAAAGGATAATGTTTTTAGTGTGTATTTAGTTAGTTAGTTAGTTAGTAGTTATTATACCATGTAAAAATAATCCAATATGTTTTTATTTATTTATGTATATATATACTTTATATATATATTATATATATATATATATATATATATATATATATATATATATATATATATATATATATATATATATATATATATATATATTTTTTTATAAATAAACGTAAACCTTATTTCCTGCTTTAAATGGGATTCTGAATCCCTAATTTTCAATTTGGCCTTATAGGCTTCACTGTAAATCCCAGTTGAATTTAAACCAGCAATATATTCAAACACTGTTGAGGTAATGCTTTACGTCAAAACAAGCAGTTTTAGACATATCACGTCCTCAGGGTTAGAGCCATAAAACCAAATCTGACAATGTTTGTTCTGAAGTCCAGATCTGCTTACCCAAAGCAGAAAACTGCTAAATATTTCATGATTTGACAGTCTGTTTTTCCCAGTATGGCTGAGATCCATGATGAATATTAATAACAACCATCAACATGTCTGTTTTTTCAAATTAGATTCATAGATGCTCACAAATTCAGAAAAATGATTCCCTTTACATGTCTAATGAGTACAGTTCAGTGTAACCTCATCAAGAGCGTTAATTGTATAAATTGACAGCATGAGCCAAATATCAAAAGCTTCATGGCCTGCATATCATATTAAAAAATGTAATCGAGCCATGAATCATATTTACCATCAGATTCTAGAGCAAGTTTGTTGAGAATTCATGAACTGTTGAACAAACATGTTGGAAAAACAAATCATGTCCACACAATGACTGTGTCTATGAATAATAGATTTATACTTATTCTCATAATATTTAGTTTATCACGATCCGATCTGGAACAACTTGTAAGGCCCGTTTTGCGCAACATGCATAAGCAACACATACACAGAGCTGGCCATGATTTGTGATTTGTGTGATTTTTTTGCAACACGTCAACTAACTCTCATTGACTGTTAGGTTAGGGTTAGTACAATAAGTTGACGAGTAGGTGCAAAGTTACTTACAGTAGAATGTCTGACGGGGACAATCAAAATGAAGTGCAACCTGCATAAGTAATGCAAAGGGTGACATTGAACTTTGCCATTTATTGTCGGTTTCTGCAACATCTATTTTGTGTTGCATGTAAGAAAGAAACATGAGGGTTAGTAAATGATGACAGAAAATGTTTTGGTGAATTAAAGCTTTAAATCACTATTATACTAGTTATCCAAGAGCAGAATGAATCTGTGCAGTTTGTTTCCAGTCACAGCAGGGCGGCGGTAACTGTGCATTTCATAGGGAGTCTTGTTTTCTCTTACACTTATCTTGAGTTAATTATTGTCTCAGCACCCCTGTTTTCTCCACTGGGTCGTCTGCTGAGCTGCGCAGGGCCGTGTTACAGGCATTAGCACTTTAAAATGCCAGAGGAGCTGTGCCTGCCCATCAGGGTTCTGTAGGACAGTGAATCTAGGCCTGGAATACAAAGTAGTTGAGCTATAAGAGGATGCCAACTTAAAGGCAAACTCTTCCAGGACTCGCATGCAAGTTAAAGTCGAGACGCTACAGGCAAAAACATTGGTCAGTTTTGAGATTTGGATCTTGGCTTTTCATAAAGTGTTGTTTAAGACTAGTGGAAAGCAAACATCTCGAATACACGTTTACAATACGAAATGAAAAACTGAACATTTTGAACCTGGCTTTATCCAATGTGCAGAACCAGTATTTACACTTTCTCTCAGTGCGGATCATGGGAGAATGTTTGTTTACTTCATCAGATCTTTACTCTAGCCCACATATGAACTCCTGACCCGCTCTGGATTTCCCAAAGCACAGCAGCCCTTCAGGCAAGAGGCAGACGCAGGTGGAGAGTAAAACATCATCCGCGGCAGGGCTGAAATGGTAAATGAAGAATGTCGCCAGTGGGTGGTTTGATCACAAATATCACCAACATAATGTCAGAAACTTTTTTGTGATCATCTATATAAAAGTGTGCACCTACTTTCCGTCTACACTGTGATTTAGTTTATTGTTTACTGTTCACAACATAAGAAATGAGGAGCTGAACTTTTAACCTCGAGGCAAAATTCTGAAATATGGAATTGCTTCGCTATAGCCATGCTCCAAAATACAGTGGAGGCAGTTAGGCTTCCTTAGCACATATTTATCACTTCCCACAGTACAGACCAATAAAGAAAGCCTTATCATAGGCAGCAAGCTTAAGAGCTTTGGTAATTTTTAATAAGCCTGAATTAGGTGTAAACCGTGAGGGAGCCCACACATTGTCTGTGATTATGTTTTAATGCCCATCAAGGCCCACATGCCACTATAATGACTGCTACTGATGAATAAGTATGACCTCTAGTTCACTGGATAATATATACAATAAATTAATCTAAAGGCTTAATCTTGGTGATTAATCTTAACTATTATTATAGATAGATTAAATATGAATAAAGTAAAACACTATTATTGTTATATTATTGTATTTCAGTCTTCAAAATGTTATGTTTAATTTAGGGTTCATGACAATTATTTGCAGTTAATTGTGAAATTTACCAGCAGTTTATGGGAGAAAATAGTTTCCACACCACATTTCTTCAGTGTATGAGATTTGTTAGGGCAATCTTAGAATGTTTTTTGTGTTTTTAGTATTGCTGTGCAGGTCCTAAGATGTTATAGGTAGTTGCTAGGGTGTGTTTAAGTAGTTGGTGGTTGATTAGTAGCTCAAGTCTAAAGAGTCAGCTTTCTGACATGCAATTTTGGTCTCTATGGCAGAGTCACACTCTGAGGTTTTATACTTTATTTTAGGGATTTGTTCATGTCCTCTAACACTAAGTAGCAACATTTGCATTTAATCATTTAGCAGACACTTTTATCCAAAGCGACTTACATATGAGGAGAGCAATATAATAAATCAAACCAACAAAGGGGGCAACAATATGCAAGTGCTGTGACTAGTCCCAGTTATTCTAGCACAGTACACGTAGGAAGGTTGTTGTTGTTGTTGTTTTTTTAGAATAGATAAAATAGTCAGTGGAAGTGAAATAGGATAGTAAGTTGAAAATGGCTAAAGACTTCGCAGCTCTGGTTGAGTAAGCAAGGTCATTCTAGCAGCAGGGAACACTCAAGGTCAAGTCAAGGCACTGTTCACGTGCAGAATGCAAGCTTCTGGAGGGTTGAAGGTGGTGGTACTTCATCCAGCAAGAAATGTCTCTCAGGCAGGCGAAGATGCGAGCAGCTACCGTCAGATGATCTGGCTGGAATGAGAGGTATAGTTGTGTGTCATAAGCATAGCAGTGATAGGAAAATTCATGTTTCTGAATTACAGATCATAGTGATGACATGTAGATGGAGAAGAGAAGCGGTCCAAGTACTGAGCCTTGAGGCACCCCAGTAGCTATATGTTGCTATTTAGACATCTCACCCCTCCACAACACCCTGAAGGACCTACATGAGAGGTAAGACTTGAACCATTGAAGTGTGATTCCCATCATGAGGGATGACAGGAGGATCTGGTGGTTAACTGTGTCAAAAGCAGCTGACAGATACAACAAGATGAATACTGAGGATTTGGAAGCTGCTCTTGCCAATCTCAGAGCATCAATAACCGAGAGCAAGGCTATCTCAGTTGAGTGGCCACTTTGGAAAAACAGACTGGTTGTTGACTAGAAGTTTGTTTTGTGTAAGAAAGCTAAAAATTTGGTTGAACACGACTCGTTTAAGTGTTGTAGCAATGAATGGAAGAAGGGAGACCAGTCTGCAATTTTCTGGATTTATGGGTTTCTTAAGCAGTGGAGTTATCCAAGCCTGCTTAAATGCTGTGGAATAGGTACCAGTGTGAAGAGAGGTGTTGATGTGAGTGAGTGCGGAGAAGAAGAAAAGGCTTGAAGAAGATCTGTAGGATCAAGTAGACAGATAGTAGGGCGATTGGAAATAATGAGTTAGGAGACTTCTGCCTCCGAGAGTGGAGAAAAGAAGGGAAGAATGTGTGTGTTTGCTGTTAAGATTTGTGTGTCAGTTTGTGGTATGGAAAACTGGCCGCTGATGGTTGTTGTTTTATTTTTGAAGAATGTGGCAAAGTCGTCAGCTGTTAGGGTTGATGAAGCAAGTTGAGGAAGAGGATGAAGGTTTAGAAAGTGTGTGAGAGTAAGAAAAAGTGTTAATTTAGTTGTGGTAGTAAGTTGTTTTAGCAGTAGAGACATTACCAGAGAAGGAAGAGTGGAGTGATTGATACAAACCAAGATCAGCGGGATCTTTTGATTTGCGCCACTTCCTCTCTGCATCCCTGAGTTTGGAACGATGCTCGTGAAGAACATCATATAGCCAGGGGGCAGATATTAATATAGTATTCACACTATATCAGCTTCACCGTTGTTGGTGCTTCTTATTTCAACTAAATTTCCCCTAACTAGTGTTTCTTGCAGACTCAGACGGGTCTTAAGTCTCCACGGCCCACATCAAAAACTCGGATCAAAAATGTAAAATGGATTGCACGATTCTCTGAGGATTCTCCTCTGAAAGTTAGCCACTTTTTAGTTTTGTCTGTATGTAATTAGTTGCTAAATTCAAAGGCAGATGGGCTCCTCTTATGTTTAAATTCACTGCTGGACACAGGGATAAAAACTGATTAACTCTGAAGTCAGATTTATATAAACATACAATTAGAGTTCATTAAACTTGTGTCTTCTGTGATGGATAAAGATGTAACCTCCTCTTACACTTGTTAAGGACCCAGCCTTTTAGTGTTAGTGAAGAAAAGTAGTTAACTACAATTTTATTGTTTTGTTTTTTTATATATTATTTGTCACAGTTCAGATTTGCAGGCAATAATGATACTGTGTGCCTTGATACCTATGAGTGTAGTCTCATATACTGTAATGTGCATATTGTAATATGATCAAATCTGACAAAGGAAATCAAATTATTAATGTTCAGTGCATTGGTGGATTTGCAAATCAGTTTAATCACTAATCCTCGTCACTAATTTATTTTTATTTTTTTATTAATAAACTTATTCAGAGCTTTAAAAAGTCTAACTAGCCAGACAGTTTCTCCATGTACTTTATTCTGCAGCAACGTGGAAGCTTATTATGTTGCAGCATAATATTCTGAAGACAATGCCAAAGAAATTGGCAGAAAGTGAAATTAGCTTTTTTCCTTCATGCAGATGTAATAAACATCTCTTTAAAACAGAAGAGCTTTGTTGATTGTTAAACAATGCCATGAATCACGCAAACTGTGGCAAATTAGCAGCCGTTTGTTTTTGTCAGCAGCATTGCTAACTTCTAAACAACTCTTAAAAACACCCAGCGAACCAATGGCATAAAACTGTCATCTGTGTACAGTGTGTTTTTAACAGTGGTATAGGTGTGTCTGAGGCTGAGACTTTTTAGTTTTCACTCCAATAATTCTGAAAGAGTTTTCCAGAAATAAAATACATAATTCTCTCGTCTCAGGGTCATATGAGGGGGGAAAGTACGATCATTTGAATATACTCCTGAGTTTTTGTCCAGAGGCTGAAGACTACAGCCAGCATTAGGCACTGTTTCCGCATGTTTCCAACATCACACTCACAGCACTCGGATCGGGAGCTGCGGAGATTCATGTAAACGGAGCGGTGGAGAGCAAAGTGAGTGTTTCAACTTTTCAAATGAATTCCTATGAAAGTTAAGCTTTCAAAGACATGATCTGAAAATGCGCCAGACTGAACGCGTGCTGTGAATGCAGCCGTGAATCAGTCTAGAAGGCACCAAATTCAAAAATAATTTCATATTTCTACTACATTAATGACCGAGTTTAAATACAGATTCATCTTCCCAGCGCTGAAGTACCCCTTTAATCTGCTATGCATACGCCAATGGCAGCTCACTAGAACAAAGCCATAGAGTAGAATTAATCACTGTATGTGAAAATACAGAGACTTCTATTTAGTATGAGTGTTGTATATGTTTGAGCATGTTCTCCATATTTACAAAAACAATTGATTGTCATTATCAGCAGCGTTGAGTCCAGGGGCAAAGGTCGGCATGAGAATAAAGCCAATATGAAATTTAATCAAAGTAGAAAAATGAAACTCAATGAAAGGTTAAAGGGGGCGCACAAATGCCATCAAAATGCCATTTAAACAAGCCTTGCCCTTTCATGGGTTTCATCACATGACACTCTGGAGAACGTTGGTGATGTTTGTGTAAAAGGTCGTAAATGAAAACAAAGCCTTTCATTTGAGCGAGGCCGACAGTCATTGGCACTTGATTGTTGGGTAACACTTTATTTTGATGGGTCCTATTGACTAAAAGTAACTTTGCACCTACATGTTAACTAACTCTCATTAGAGTATGACTCTGTTTTTAATATCTGATAACACTTGATTCCCCAACAAACATTCTACTGACTATACCTTTGCAAGAACAACTTGTTCACCTTAACATTTTATACCTTAACCCTACCCCTAGAGTCCAGTAATACTCAACGAATACTCTAATGAGTGTAGATGAAGGTGCATGTGGGTGAATCGTTATATATATTCCAATGAATGTCTAAAGGGGACTGAAATAGTGTGGAACCGATTGTTGTGATGAATGAAGTGAAGAAGACTTAAGGCCTGTTCATACCAAGAACAAAACAAAAAGTGACCTCGGACCTAGTCTTAATGTCACATCGAACTTTCAAAACCTAGTTTTTGATTGGCACAAAGGTACATTAACCCTAAATCCTAACTCCAACCTATTATAATAACTGTATCTGTCCCACACAGCCTCGCAGAATTGTTTCAGTTCAAAACCTGGTTTGAGGGAATATTTTTTCGTTGTGTCAGTATGCGAAGAGCTTATAAAATGTAATGAACAAAACGCAAGGAATTTAGACAGACATTAACAAGTCCTTATAAAATACCTCAGACAGAGACACAACTAATATTTCACATAATGCATCTACTTCCTAAAGTGTCTGATTTTTCTTTAAAAAGTCTATTCTATCTCCTTAAATGGTTTCCCGCTAAAGTTCAATGATAAACGCTTGCTGAGAAATGTAATTATCATCACCTTTTGAGAGGTGACACAGGTTATACATCACCCACTTCATTCCCATTCCTTTCCATTCCAATATTTCTTCCATCAGAGCAATTAAGTATACGTATGTAATATGCATATTTCTCATCTTTGACTATGACACTGTATCAACTCAGCTTATTGAAATGACATTGAAATGGATATTCTGCTGTCAAACAGAATGTCATCTGAAAAGACACTTCCAGTTTCAGGTTTCTGAACTTTTCATCCTTGACTGTATTGCACATTTTTGTGTATGCAACACAACTGTCACCACCGCTTCTTTGTCAGTATATAAGAGTAGAGAAGGGTAGAAAATGGTTGCATTCAAAGTTGTTTTTTGTTTTTTTGTATAATTTCTTGTCCGAATCTGTCAAGGTTTCATGTCATTAATACTAATTATAGACTAACAAAACTTCTTTCTATTTGATAGTCTCTTAATGATTCATGAGTGTGTTTTGTAAAGTGCAATAAACCAATCAGAGTCTCATCTCCCATTCCCTTTAAAAGCCAGTTGCACTCGCACCATCGCGGATTCACTATGGTGGAATTTTGCGAGCAGAAAGACTGAACACTTCTCCAGAAAGGAATCCTTTTATTTTGTGTAATAATCAGTGTATGTGCGTTACGCACCTGCCTATAGGCTCATATTACTAACACACCCTTTAAATAACACAAAACATACTGCGCTATTGTCTTTAGAGCAGGTTTGTGTTGGTCAATGGCGCAGTCGTTTTCAGTTCCTCAAAATAGCAACACGCCAACAATGCTCCTGAACACACCTGGTTTTCAGACCAGCATGCCCATGGGTGAACGGGTGCATTTGCTATTCAAATAACGTGGAGCTGGATGTGAAAATGATAACTGATGCCATCACATTGCATTGAGTGTATGACAGGGCCCTGTATGGCTTTACTAAGTTAAAAATAACGTCAGGTGACATGTTCACAAGCTGTATTTTTTTTTCTTCTTTCCGGTGTTGAAACACAGATTTGAGCGATTACATGAAAGGTGATATATATAAGTTACAATGCATTTTTCAACAAACCTTCTGTTGTTAATTAATGTTTATTTCAATGTATAATAAGCTTATATGTTGAGAAAGAGGAAGGTTGACATAGAGCATACTGCCACAACAAACACCTTCACATATTTACCCGTTGGTGTACCTGCAAGTAAACTTTATAACAGCAAACTCTGACAAATGTTGGGGGCTATGGGATGCATAATTTATTGCAACCAAAAAATAATAATTCAGAGCACTCATTTGATGATGCACCCTCATAGGCACCTGTTCTTATTTGTCATGCCTACTAGCCGGGTGCATCTCAGAGTTAGTAGAGGAGTTCTTGACTGACAGGCCATATTTGTCATGCTGTCTTTGGGACTTCACACCGAGGCTGGAAAGATAGGAAGGCCAGCGAGGCCCGCAGACTCTCAGACCTGAATCCTGCTGCACTGATAAGCTGCACCTCGGTGGGCCATGCCGAGCGTTCAGGTGCCCAGATCAGCAGGACTCAAACGCTCACTGCATTTCACTCTTTATTATCAGCTACACACAGAAAGTGAAACACATCAGGCTAACATACAGGAAAACGCAGAAGCAGTAAAAGAGTTTCTGACCTTAAGACACGTTAACGTGCATTAAAATAGTTTAAATTTGCATTGTCTTGCTGTTTGGTTGGAAACATAACAAATACAGCATCTGCGCACCGAAAAATTATGCTAAAGGTGTACCCTGCGCGTTAAAAAGTGACGGAGAGGGATCCTGACCAAGTGTCAATTTGTGACGAGTTGGGTGTGAGAACGTGTCAAAAAAATGTGTACGTTTCATAAAAAAAGCAACACTGAGCAAAAAGCTGAGAACGTCACGTTTTTGCCAGATCAGATTCAGAAATATAATCAAAACACAGATGGAGTAGACGGAGTCCATCAACTCCCCAAAGCTTCACAGTCCTATAGCTCGTCCTGGGGCGACATTTCATTCAGTAACATTAGGCAGTTTTGATTTATATTCTGTTTAATGTTGATGATCACGTTATTTTACATATGCATATGATTGATATCACTTGTTTCTGCTTCTTCTTCACCCGTGTTTTGATCTACTCTTGATCTACTCTTTCAGAAGATGTGTAATAGCGCCCCCTTACCATATAACAGTGAAAACAGAAAATTCAGTCAGTTAATCAGTTTAATTGACACACTTATGTTTGATGTCTTTGTTTCATTGCATGGTCCACATATGACTTTTACTTTTGCTAAACATGGCATGCATTTGTAGTCAAACTCATTTCTTTGCTTTATATATTCAGAGCACATTGAGTCTTGATCTGATCTTAGATGTTGTTTGACACACTCAGGTTGTGTATCTATATTCTCTGAGTCTGACCTTGCATCTTGGGCAAAGTTATGAAGTCTCTTTTGGATGGTTGATTCATGCAATTTGACATTAACTGAGGCAAGACTTGATTATAAATCCCTTTTATATTATCCTGGGGTTCTTTAAGACCTTGGTCATGTTTGAAGGGAACGCTGCCTCCTGTTCAGAATGGGATGCTGCCTGTTATGTTTAAAACAATTGTGAAATGGTATGCAAAATGCTGCAAGCAGTTGTCATCTCAGCTATTTTGCATTTGTCAAAATGCAATTTGTGAATATCTTAGCACTTGAGTCAAGTGCATTGTATTGTGGGTATAAAAGTATAAAATACATGCATGGGTCCTGCCAATAAATTAAGATTCAGTGGATGAACTCGTGCCTTGATTGCATGCATTTATTAAACAAGTTTGTACAAGTTGCAATGCCTTTCTTGTTATGGATGTCACCATTCTGTTCTGCATGCAGTTGTATGAACAGAATGATTGGAGCTTTTTAAGTCGTATGATTAGTACAGTACTATTCTATTCTGAGCACAGCCTTCCTGCAGCTGTTTGTTAGCTCTCTGGCTGAAATTGGTGGGACGGCATGGCTAAATTGCTAACGGTTGAAAATCTGGAGTTGAGTGGACTGACTGCAAAATTACCCGGAAACAAAACCCTTCCCAGACTCATGGGCAATCATTTGTAAGGGCCTCTAAGAGCCCTTTTAATCTCAGCATGATGTACCAAAGCAGACCGCCTGATGTTCAAACATGGCGGTGCGCTGCAAGTTATCCGCAAATTTTGTTAGAATCCTTTTAATCCTTAATAGATGAAACATTTGCAATGATTTTGTTGGAGATATGAAATTATGATGATATCACAATGTGTTTCGTCAAGTTTCATAAAGTTTTGCAATCTTTATTTTGTATCTAAATGGAGTTTAGTAAGTTGCTAACCGATACCATGACATGTTGCAGGCACAGGGTTGGAAAGGTTACTTTTAAAATGTTGTGGCGGAGGGGCGTGGTTCACAAAGCTGCAGCGGAGAAAGAGAGTGGAGCAGAGCGGTCGGTAAATGGAGTCAAGCAGATGATAACACCTGTCTCTGATTACAGTAATTGGCGTGGAGAGGCGCTTATAAGCCGCTGCAGAGAGAGGAGAGAGAGAATTGGACTGGGACTACACGCACGCTGCTGAGAGTGAACAAGAGAAGCTGCTATTGCTGAGAACTGAACAGGCGACCCATATCGTGGAACTTGAGTGTACGAGCCACTAAGGTGTGCCGGTGTGAAGCAGGCGACCCATATCGTGGATTTTGAGTGTATCGCCAGAGGCGTCTGTGTGTGCGTGAGCAAAAAAAAGTGTGTAAGTCCCAGTCAAGCCGACCCTGTCTTCTTCCTTCCAACATCGAACTTCATTACACTGGTGCGAAACCGGGAAGGAGAAGATCGCGCCGCCATGTCAACTCCGCCAAGACGCCGCTTGCGGACATCGCCCAATCGCTCGCCGGTCTTCACCAAGAACACCACCAGGATCTGCTGGCCGTGAGGAGGAGCAACAGCGGCGTTTGAAGCTCTCCTCACGGCCCAGCATGAAGACCGCGAGCTGTTCCGGGGCTGGATAGACCGAGATCCGGCCGCTCTCAGAGACAGACCACCGACTCAGCCGCGTCCGCCCCGCTATCGAAGATGGGGCCTCAGGATGATCCTGAGGCCTTCATAGAGCTTTTCGAGAGGGCGGCCGGGTTCCGGGAATGGCCCAAGGCGGACTGGCCGATGCGGCTACTTCCCCTGCTGTCGGGGGAGGCTCAGGTAGCCGCACACCAACTGCCAGTCCAGAATCTCCTGGTCTACGACGATCTCAAGCGCGCCATTCTACAGCGGGTCGGCCGGACGCCGAACAACACCGCCAGCGTTCCGCACCCTGACACTAGACGAGTCCGGCCGACCCTTCGTGTTTGCGCACCAGCTCCGGGACTCCTGCCGCAAGTGGCTGATGGCCGATGGAAGCGACGTCGAGGGGATCATCGACCGGTGGCACTGGAGCAGTTCGTGGCCAGGTTGCCGAAGAAGACTGCCCAGTGGGTCCAGTGCCACCGCCCGACGTCGCTGGACCAGGCCATCCAACTGGCGGAGGACGAGATGGTGGCCGAGGGGTCGGCGAACATCTACCATCAGCATCTCTCTCTCTCTCTCTCTCTCTCTTATCCTTCCCCTCCCCGTCTCTCTCCAAACCTATCCCGCTTCCTAGGTATCGCGGGGGTGCTCCCGGCCGGCCCCAAGATGGAGGATGGGTGGTTCAGGAGAACCACCCGACCACCCAATCAGCGCCGAGGGGAGGAGGAGGAGCCAGAACCGACACCGCTGGCGGGCCGCCTCGTCTCTCCACGCCACCCCCGGCCTGCTTCCAGCCACTAGGGCGGCGGGAGGCCTGGGCCGGGCGTGTTGGCGTTAGGGGACCCTGGGCACTTTATTGATCAGTGTCCAGTGATGGAGGTGGGGACGCTGGTCAGGGGTCCCCGACGCGCCCCCACGCTGCCCCGATCAAGCTGGACTGTACCAAATACCCGTGAGTATCAAGGGGGTACTTATCAGGCTCTGGTGGATTCAGGTTGTAACCAGACCTCTGTACACCAAAGCCTGATTCAGCCCGGGCATGGGATAAGCGCCGCATGGTTATGGTGAGGTGTGTGCACGGGAGGTGAGAGAATACCCGTTAGTGCCAATGGATTTTCTATTCAGGGAAAAACATAGAGTTGAGGTGGCCGTTAACCAGCACCTCCGGCACCCACTGATTTTGGGAACAAATTGGCCAGGTTTTAAGGAATTATTGGGATGTTTATGTGTGGGTGCCTCTTGGGGGAAAAAGAGACGGGAAAGTGGCGGTTGCACAGGCGGGCGGAGGTGGAACCGCGACCACTGGGCACTGATCCAGGAACTGAGCGCCCGGAAACGCCAGTGTTTTCGAACGCGATGACTTTCCCCTGGAACAGTCCCAGGATGAAACGCTCAAAATGCGCTCAATCAGGTCTGTGCCATCGACGGCCATCCTCCGCCCTGATCAACCGCTCACTTTTCCTTATTTTTCTCTGATAAAGGACAGGTTGTATAGGGTGACCCAAGATGCCCAAACAAAGCAGACTACAACCCAGTTGTTAATTCCTAAAAGCCGTCGGGAAATGCTTTTCCAGGCGGCTCATCATAATCCTATGGCTGGGCATTTAGGCAAATAGCGACACTAAACCGCCTCATGGCCCGGTTCTTTTGGCCGGGCATTCACGAGAATGTACGCCGGTGGTGTGCGCCTTGTCGTGAATGTCAGTTGGTAAATCCACCGCCCAACCAAAAGCACCATTGTGCCCTCCCATTGATGCAGGTCCCCTTCGAAAGAATTGGGATGGACCTCATCGGGCCATTAGAGCGGTCAGCCGCTGGACATCGCTTGCATTAGTCCTGGTGGATTATGCAACGCGATATCCAGAGGCAGTGCCACTACGTAACATTTCGCGAAAAGTGTTGCGAGTGCACTGTTCTCCCTAATCTCCCGGTGGGAATCCCGAAAGAGATTCTCACCGATCAAGGCACGGCGCTTATGTCACGGACAATCCGCGAACTTTACGGATTATTGGGCATTAAGTCTATTCGAACCAGCGCCTATCACCCACAAACAGACGGGCTGGTAGAAAGATTTAATCGCACGCTGAAAACCATGATTCGTAAATTGCTCACGAAGACGCCAAAAATTGGGACAAATGGCTAGAACCTCTCTTGTTCGCTGTCCGCGAGGTCCCCAAGCCTCCACGGGTTTTCTCTTCGAGCTTCTCTATGGCCGCCAGCCCCGAGGGGTTTTGGATGTCATTAGGAAGCTTGGGAGGACGGACCGTCCGCTAGTAAAACGAAATTCAGTTTGTATTGACCTGAGAACAAAACTCCACACTCTGGGGCGGCTGATGGAGAATTTGTTACAGGCTCAAGACAAACAGAGACAGCTGTACAACAAAGGGGCTAGATTAAGACAATTTGCACCGGGAGAGAAAGTACTTCTGTTACTACCCACCTCTAGTTCTAAATTACTCGCCAAGTGGCAAGGACCGCTTGAGGTCACACGACGAGTAGGGGATCTGAACTATGAGGTCATTCGGTCCGACAGGACGGGCACGCCAGATATATCATATCAATTTATTAAAAATGGGTTGAGGCCGAGGCTGTGATGCTGGCGACGGTAGTGAGTGGAGAGGATGATCTCGACCAGAGGCGGTTCAAAAGTCACAATCTCCCGCTCTGGTCCCGGGAGATCACCTCTCACCCTCCCAGCTCATAGACCTCAAACAATTACAGGCGGAGTTCGCCGACGTGTTCTCGCCCCTACCGGTCGGACGGACCTCATCCAACACCACGTTGAGACCGAGCCGGCGCCGCTTGTACGCAGCCGACCATATAGGTTGCCTGAACACAAGAAAGAAGTGGTTCAGGCCGAATTAGAGGCAATGTTAGAGATGGGGTAATAGAAGAATCCAACAGTGACTGGGCGAGCCCGATCGCTTTGGTACCAAACCTGACGGCTCGGTCCGGTTCTGCGTGATTACAGAAAAGTCAACGCGTGTCGAAATTTGATGCATATCCCATGCCACGGATTGACGAATTGCTTGATCGGCTGGGTACTGCTCGCTTTTATTCGACACTGGATTCTGACAAAGGGTTACTGGCAGATCCGCCTCCAGTAACCAAAGAGAAAACAGCTTTCACCACGCCGCTTGGATTGCACCAATTTGTTACGCTTTCGGCTGTTCGGGCACCCGCGACTTTTCAGCGCCTGATGGACCGAATCCTTCGCCGCATGCTGCATATGCCGCTGCTTATCTAGATGATATCATCATTTATAGTGGGACTGGCAGCGCCATATGCAGCATTTGGCAGCAGTCCTCAGGTCGCTGAGAAGGGCGGGCTCACGGCCAACCCAAGAAGTGTGCAATTGGGCGGGTGGAAGTAAGATATCTGGGCTTCCACTTGGGTCATGGGCAGGTGCGCCCCAAATTAATAAGACCGCAGCGGTTGCGGCCTGCCCAAGACCCAAGACCAAAAAGGAGGTTAGACAGTTCCTGGGGCTGGCGGGATATTATCGGAGGTTTGTACCTAATTATTCGGACCTCGCCAGCCCGCTGACTGATCTAACTAAAAAGGAAGAACCAGATACAGTTCGGTGGACGGAGCAGTGCCAGCAGGCTTTTACCCAGTTAAAGGCTGCCCTGTGTGGTGGACCGCCTTACAGGCTCCTAACTTTTCTCTCCCATTCTTGTTGCAGACGGACGCCGACAGGGGTTGGGCAGTCCTGGCCCAGGAGGTGGAGGGTGAGGAGCGGCCGGTGCTGTACATCAGTCGAAAGCTCTCTAAGAGAGAGACGATGTACAGCACCATAGAGAAGGAGTGTTTAGCCATCAGGTGGGCCGCCCTCACCCTTCGCTATTACCTCCTGGGGCGGAGTTCACCTCTGTTCGGATCACGCCTGCAGTGGCTCCATCAAGCATGAAGGATACCAACGCGCTGGATCACCCGTTGGTATCTAGCTTTACAGCCATTTAAGTTCAAGGTGGTCCACAGGCCGGTGCTCAGATGGCTGCGGCTGACTTCCTCTCCCGGAGGAGGGGGCTGCAGGCGGATGGCTCCCGGCCTGAGTCGGGCGGTGGGGTATGTGGCGGAGGGGGCGTGGTTCCGCGAAAGCTGCAGCGGGAGAAAGAGAGTGGAGCAGAGCGGTCGGTAAGGCAGGTCAAGCAGATGATAACACCTGTCTCTGATTACAGTAATTGGCGTGGAGAGAGCGCTTATAAGCCGCTGCAGAGAGAGAGGAGAGAGAGAGAATTGACTGGGACTACACGCACGCTGCTGAGAGTGAACAAGAGAAGCTGCTATTGCTGAGAACTGAACGGGCGACCCATATCGTGGAACTTGAGTGAGCCACTAAGGTGTGCCGGTGTGAAACGGGCGACCCATATCGTGGATTTTGAGTGTATACGCCAGAGAGCGCCTGTGTGTGCGTGAGCAAAAATAAAAGTGTGTAAGTCCCAGTCAAGCCGACCCTGTCTTCTTCCTTCCAACATCGAACTTCATTACAAATGTATTTCACTACACTGTAAAATCCAACAGTGATTCTAACTAACATTTTTAGTTAAATTTGCTTAGTGTCTTAACTTAATTGTAAAAATCTAGTAATATGTACTATTCACATACCATACCTTGTACTCAGAAAAAAACAAGGTAAGATGAATTGATTGGTTTGAGTGGCATTTTGTCAAGCAAAAAAAAAACATTTGACCATTCTGGTGATCAGTGTTCACTTTGGTTGGACGATTGGAACATTCATTTTATTATAACTCTCTTTTTTTGATTATTTGGTTTCAAAGGAAGAGAAGTAATAAATAGGTGGCTTTTTAAAAAGTTGACCTAGCTTCTGACTGAATAATTTACTAGAGTTAATGATTTAGTCATAAATTAAGATCATCTTTTAAAATTAACCTATGTAATATTTCCCTTTATGTCAAATAATGATTGTTTACAATTGTATTACTTCACAATAAAAATAATACCTACATTTTAACACCTGTGAAACTTTTAATTGAGTAATCCCTCTATATTTGTAACAATATCTAGCCGTGGACCTTGCTCGAGTCACACACAGACTTCAGCATTCAGCATGCCAAACACAACAATGGTAGCTATACTGGGTCAAGAGTAAACCTAAAGTAAAAGATCAAGTACTCTCCATACTAACTAAGCATTTGTTAGAACAACATACTATTCCTATTTCGCTTTACTTGTTTTTTTTAAGCCATTGGTTTGCATGCTTTTTTCGAGAGATTTTACAGATTACAAAATACATGCTTTAAAAAGTACATTTGTAATGTAATCGTAACTTAATCTATATACTTTAGAACACTTTGGAATACTAATAAGGTATGTAACACAAAGGACCACCCTTTTCCTCTGCATATTATTTTAAACAACATCCACAATATTTCTTGGAGCAAAAAGTGCAGACAATCTTAGAAAAATAAAACAAATATTGATGCTCAAGAAGGCAACACGACGCATTAATATCTGAGGTGTGTAAACTTTTTGAATTAGATGAACAGGATAAATTGTACTTAGTTTGTCGTCTGGGAAATAAATAAAAAAAAGATTATTGTGACTTTTTATGTCACAATTCTGACTTCTCTTCTCACAATTGTGAGTCGTAAAGTCAGAATTGCATTATATAAATACAATTGCGTGAGATAAAAAGTCACAATTACATTTTAAACACTTGTATTAAAGTCGCAATTCTGAGAAAAAAATGTCCCTTCATAATCGTATAACTCGCAATTGCAACATGCTACTTTTTATCTTACATTTCTGACGTATTTTCAGAGAACTGCACTGTAAAAAAAAAAAATATATATATATATATATATATTATATATAATATAAAAAATATGTATATATATAAAAACGTTAAGTTTAAGGCAACCAGCTGCAGAACATTTTTTTAGTTTTCTAAACTTAGGGTCAATTAGTTGTACAAACTTTTTTCATGTTAAATAGTTGAATAAACTTTGAAACTTTAGAGCTGGATTTGTCATACAAAACATAAATTGGATTTTTTACAGTGAGATATAATCTTGCAATTGTGAGAAAAAAGTCAGAAATGTGTGATAAAAAGTTGCAATTACCTAAACAAATGACTTAACATGAACATGGAAACAGTCGTGGATCATCTGGGTAATGACAGACAGTTAAGGTTCAAGTGTATGTCAACATTTTTTTTGTATTTTTATTTTTTTGCATCCTCTTATTTTGTTAAAATGATTAACATTTTGCATATTCTGCAAGGGGAATGAAACTTTTGAGCATAAATGCATGCAGTCTTCCTTGCTCAGGAAGCAGACACACTCTGTCAGTTTAAATCTAGATTAAAGCCCCGTCTCTTTAACCTAGCATACACATAACACATTACCACATTTCTATAATTCAAATCCGTTAAATTATTAGGCTGCATAAATTAGGGCATGTTACATAGACTGTCAGAGTCTGAGAATCACCATTTGCTGTTTACATTTATTGCCCGTTACATTAATGTTTAAATGAAATAAATGATATTAAAATTCAGTCAGTGCATGTAGTTGGGAGGAGAATGCATACAGAATTCATAATTTTGCGTGAGTTACACACAGACCAAACTCTGGGCAAAATGTTAGCCAAGTATTTGTGCTGTACTGTAGAAATCTGGCCACAGGGTGTGTGCAGAAGACTTTGATTCTTGTGGTTTTTGCAGAGGATCTGTGTAAATGCCATTCTTCTTACGATGTAACATGCCCTAATTTATGCAGCCTAATAATTTTTTAACGGATTTGAATTATAGAAATGTGGTAATGTGTTATGTGTATGCTAGGTTAAAGAGATGGGGCTTTAATAGATTTAAACTGACTGAGTGTGTCTGCTTCCTGAACAAGGCTAGGAAGTCGATTTTCTAGGTATTATCATTTTCATTTACATTTCATATTTATGCATTTGCCAGACACTTTTATCCAAAGCGACTTACTACAGTCCCCCTGGAGCAACATGGAGTAAAGTGCCTTGCTCAAGGACACACTGGTGCCGATCCTACACTTCTGGGAACCCTAAGCAAAACTTTGTGAAGGGGCCCCTGTCAGAACGCTCTTATAAAACCCACAATTTCCATAAACTTAAGTAATAATTACAATGGCTTTCAGTATGCAAACTGACAGTTTTCTATAGGGCCAAATGGAATTAAAAGATCAAGGAAACAAGGAAAGTTAAAGGTCCTGTTCTTCTTGATCCAACGCTATCTCACGACCAATTCGTACATATTTTACGAGGTGGCTATTTCGTACAAATTTGTACGACCTCACTGCATTTAATTTGTACGCTTTGCCTAAACCCCAGTGATGGGTAGGTTTAGGGGCGGGTTGAGGTAGGTCATTCATTTAATTCATACGAATTTGCCAACTCACAAATATGTACGATTTAGTAAAATCGTATGAATTGTGACGAGTGAGGTCGCATAAATTGCATTTAATTAGCCACCTCGTAAAATATGTACGAATTGCCGTGAGATCGGGTTGCTTGATCCCATTTTTCAAACTTTAGTTAGTGTGTAATGTTGCTGTTAGAGCATAAATAATAGCTGTAAAATTATAAAGCTCAAAGTTCAATGCCAAGCGAGATATTTGATTTAACAGAAGTTCCCTTTCAAAGCCTACAGCGAACGGCCGGTTTGGACTACATCCCTGCACTTCCTGCTTTAATGACATCACTAGAACAGTTTGTTGACTAACCTCCGCCCACAAGAATATGCAAAAAAGGGGGTGTGGTCTCGTTGCTGTTGTGTTTGTAGAGTGTGTTTGTCGCCATGTCTACAATACTATTGAGCGCATGAGTCTCCCCGTTATGGTAAGAGGCGGGACCTTTCCGGGCAACGTGCGCTAAGCTGCTGTCCAATCACAACACGGGAACCGCTGGCCCAATCAGAACTCGTTACGTATTTCTGATGAAGGGACTTCATAGAACAAGGAAATCATCAGGCTGTTTTTAGGACAGAGAAAACAGTGGTATACAGATAAGGAAATTGTGTGAAAATACTGTTTTTTTTACACTCGAAACATGAACACGTTATATTGCACACTGTAAACACAATCAAAGCTTCAAAAACACAGGAAAAACGGGACCTTTAAAAAGTTGGCAGCTAAATAAATGCTTTTTTAATAGTAATGCTCTCTGGCACCATCTAGCCGTCAGAAAAAAAATTAACACAGACTACTTAGCTTTCTAGTTTCAACTCAAATGTGGGTCAAATATGGACAAATCCAACCTGTTGGCTTATTTTTTTATACATTTTTTAACCCAATGGTTAGGTTCATCCATTTTGACCCAAATCTGGTATGAAACAACCCAACTTACGAAAGGTAAACATATGAAAATACATCAATAATTCTCTAAATGAGCTTTTGACTAATGGACATTGAGTCACACAACAGCTTGTAATACTGAACAGGAATTTGTATTTCTTATTTTACCACGCATAAGAACATTTTGATTATTGAGCTGTACCAACACAAACCGAAAGTTATTTTTCATCATGGGGCATTTCTAACGAAACGGTGGAGACCTGGGGTCTCATTTATAAAACTTTGCGTAGATTTCATCCTAAAAGTGTACGTACGCACAAAAGCTAGATTTTGCATACTCACAAAATAATTTCGATTTATTAAACCATGTGTACGCCAGAACCTGCACAAAAATCCCATTATAAATCTTATCCAGCAGAAGATTGTGCGTACTCCACCCTGTCTCCTCCCTAAAATCACCATATATGGAGCTTTCAACGCCTAGTTTTACTATGCATAACCTCATCTGCAAATCATTTGCATGCATATTACCATCCACGTGACACCATGTTTAACACTGTCAAACGGTACAAGACATTAAAAATATTAATATACAAGATACTATAAATGCCATTTGTGCCTTACACAGTACATTGCTGACAATCATCCAATATCCTTTTTATGTTTTAGAATAAATATATCAAAATATCTATAAAAACAAAATTGTATAAAATACTTATCAGATATTTTTCTTTAAATAAAGTTTATTCATTCATTTCCACGGGCCAAATGTTATTTTAATTCAAAATATTTCGTTAATTTTAAACCCTTCAACTCAAAAACATTCATGCAGTTTTGCTAATAATGTGAACATATAGGATGCTTAGGCAATTTTAATTTAAACAGATAGGCCTACTTATTTATTGAAGCATAAATACAATCATCTGACTCAGAGCGTCACTGACAAAGTATTTTAAAAAAGGAAATGTGCAAATCTTAATTGCATTAAGTTGCATCCTTCAAATACAGTGGTATTTTTCATAATTTTATGAAGTGGTTGTACAGTAAGCTTTTATTATTGGACCTATTCAAACCGGATAATGGACCGTTCGACCACCGAATGCTGCAGTGTCTGTGATATAGAGATATGATCATCATTCTCGCTAAAAATATTTTGTCACAACATGAGATCCGCAGTTTAGTTTAAAGAGGAATTATTGTAATTAGCCTGTATTTAATCCTTGCTGACTTTTAAAACAGCATGTCACTGTAAAAGTAGCCTAGCAACTCCACATGTCTATCTAAATTCATATCAATTGTCAAGACTTTATGTCATTTCAGTTCATATCGCCATTAATGAAACTGGAAATTTAATATAAATGTGTATATCAAAATGAAAACAGTTTTAAATTGTTCTTACTTCATCTCACTCTAGTAAAAGAGTTTGTACGCATCAGAGCCATAGAAAAAGAGAGTTTACGACACTCTTTGATCTCGCCGCCACGTGGTCACGTGCTTCATGAACTCTCAATAGTTCCAAACAACTCCGCGCTGTCAAGCCGTTTGAATAGGATTAAGCAGGATAGACCCAAGATTCACTATATTTGCAGCAATTTCTGGCAAATATTAACACAATATGTGCATTGACTTCGACTAGGCTTTACAGTAACATTTTATTCTGGGGAGAGATACAGAAGATACAACGTTAATCTTTTTCTTGAGTGATCTGGTTATTTTATTTGGGTCACGAGAGTACAACATGAATTTACAGCGTTGAGTATTGTAGCCAATCACGGCATTGCTGTTAAAAAATAATGACCAATCATATGTTTAATTTACTGGGAATGAGAATCCTCTCAGTATCGTTCAAAATTTGTATACAAAAATGCCGAATTAATTTTATTGCAAGTTTATATTTTACACAAATCTTCTCATTATCTACAAATCCTCCCATCATAACAAACAAGGATTTAAATAACGATTTTTTGTGAAGTTTAGTTAAATGTTTTTGTTTTTCATTAGACTTTGTGGTGTTCCCTACAATATATTTAACACTTCAGTACAAATAAAGTAACAAAATAAATATTTTAATGTTATAATAGTAATTTGATCTATAAAAAATGTATTCAAAAGAAGAGAAAATAATGGCTAATAAGCCAATAAGTGTTCCTCTTCCGCCCTCAACTGGCTGTGGTAATTTCTTTCATCATTGTTAACGTCCTAATATAACGTTAAATGATACTCAAGCATAGACAACAGATGAATAGAAAGGAATGATGCTAGCATATACAGGATTTAACCCAAGAAAGAAGTTTTAAATAGTGTTAAAAAAAATAATAATAATTCAGATCTGTATATCCAGGCTCTTGACGTTATTCCTTAAATGGGCTACTTCATAGAAAGGCAATCGACAGAAAGATCTCAGAGAGAGTAAAACCTGTTGAAATATGACGATAGCATCTGGATATAGCAGCTTTAGCAGTGCTTCTCACGTTATCAAACTGCAGTTAGATTCTAACGATATTTTATAACATTAACTCTAACGTGCTTCATAAAATACATCTTCTATCAATATTCCTGAGAGGTCAACTATTGCCATAAAATCTCAAAATATGCAGTAATTTCGTCAATTTGCCAGTGAGCGTGCTTGGGATACACTGAAATTAATGAGGTTCAATGCTGGAACTATTGGTCGCTCTGTGACACGCTTTACTTCCGCATTCCTCAGTTCCTATGGAAGTCTATGGGAGTGTCGTAACTCTGGCTCTGGTACGCATGGGTCAGAGTTTGCTTGCAGATGCACACATTTCCCCATCAAGTTTGTTTTTATAAATCCCAACTTATGCGTCAGAAGTAGTGTACGCCTCTTTCAGGGCCTGTTTTGTGCGTACTGCAATGGTTATAAATGAGACACCTGGACTGCAGATATTGGTTTATGATTTGCTAATTAATTTATTACTTTGTAAAGACTAAATAAGAAATTAAATGCTAAATCTTCTTTTTTTCTGTTCCAGAAGGATAGTTTTGTTTTGCAGCCATAGCCATGTCAAGACACATGTAATTACCTGCCGCACTGCATGATGTCTGAGTCCGAAACAGTTATTGAATAAATAAAAATCATTATTCTAAATATTTCTACAGGACTTTTGCCACTCATTTAGGCTCATGAACATGCAACTGCAAAATGCCAAAATATGTTTTGGAAAATTTCCATAGCAATTAGGATGTTTGCAGGTCAATTTGACCCACACATTTTATCGTTAAAGGCAGCTGCACAGACCTGAAATAAAACGTTTTAAAATGTCTTTTGTTATGTCAGTTCCTCAACTGTCCTCGAGGGGATTTACATTCATGCACATGGCAGACGCTTTTATCCGAAGAAACTTACACTGCATTGAAGGTGTACATTTTCATAAGCATGATTTTGGCACTGTTGACCCATTTTTGGACTGCAAAAATGGTGAAAGCTTTGACTTTTCCAGGTATTTTCTGTTCCGCATCCTTCAAAATGAGATCACCACAAGTGTATGGCAATATGGTGCATCAGATCATTTAAATCAATACAGTTGTTGCACTCCACAAATGCATCATGACATAAACATCATTAATACAAATTAGGACAAAAGGTGAGTGTGTCCTTTCCATTTCCATTGACGACGCAATTAGGGGCGTTGAAATATTAATCTGTGTTTGCATGGAGGCCTCAATGGATCGCATGACCTGTTTGTCATAATCCTGCGTTCCGAGACTCCAGAGAGAAAGTCAGGCATGCGCTGATAAAGGAAAGAACCACCGCTAATTAAAATGAAGGAGAGGAGAACAGATGGCTTCTTCACAGCTGGAAACTTCACTGTGTCTGGGACAACACAGCCTGGAATACCACAGGGATAAATATGCTGCCCCCTTTGTTTTGCTTTCTGGATGCAGTCACTTTGAGCTAATGCCCTTTGAATTTCCCTACAAACCACGACCGACTCGGAATACTTGATCAGGCATTGAAACGTGTCTGCGGTGCAAATGAATGAGGTGATTATGTTTTTAAAATCAGCATTCCCAAAGAAACGGCGCAAGACTGAATTCGGTTACTGCTAATGAACGCAACCATTCGTTTTCCATTCCACATCCCTGTTTCTAGGAAATTATTAAAGCAATATCTTCCTTACTGACTAATGCATGCGCACATTATGCACTTGAGAGAATGGCAATAAACACTTTCAAAAACCAAGTGTGATTTCCTTTCGCCTTGCGTGGTTGTTTTGGCTGTAGGCATTTTTCACTCCTCTCAAAAGGCCTTTCCAACTTCATTCAACAGCTTCAACGTGACACTTTTGTTGATAAGGCACCAAAAAAGTGAATTTCTTGTAGAGTAGCCCTTCTCTGTTGTGTAAGCACTTGATGATTTAATTCAAATAAAAATTCCTGTCTAGTATGTTAGGGTGTTTTCTATATCAGGCTTCTTCACTGCCAAAAGATTTGTATCTCCGGATCTGGGCCGACACTATGTTGCTGTCTGACTAATGCTTCGTGAACACCGGAATGATTAACTCGCACCGATGTTTAACACCTCATGACTAAACAACGGGCGCCAATGTGAGGGTGCACACCGGCGCGCAAAACAGAAGGCGTAAAAACTTCATTTTTTTAAAAACGCCTCGGGTTAGTTTTTTTGTTTGTTTGACGTGCCACATTAAAAACTGGCTGACCAATGAAGTTACAGTAAAACATGACTTTGTGGCGCTCAAGCACAAAACGGTCTTGCCGAACACACATTGATACCTAATGCTGCATTCACACCAAACGCAAATAGAGCATCTGGAGCGAGTGATTTCCATGTTAAGTCAATGGAAAGATGCGGTGACGCGCGTCTCGAGGTCCTGCGGCGTGACAGCCTCATTTGCGCGAGTGGTGCTTTTTTTGGTTCTGGCAAGCACATAAATACTGTCTCTATTTACGTGTGACAAGCGAGTGTCAGAAGCGTAAAGTTGTGCAGCAACCACCTTGTGTACCGGGGCATTCTGTTTTTCAATACGTGGCATCTATTGTCAGGGAGTGAATTTGCACGTTCACAGTAAAAATCGCTTGGGTATGAACACAAAGACATGGCGAAAAATGTCTCGAAAAATGTATGTGATAATTTTCCCAGTGTGCATGAGTTTTTTGCATGCTGGTCTAAAGGCCTGTTCACACCAAGAATGATAACTAAAGATAATACCTATATTGGCGTCCAAACCAGTGTATTTTTATAGCTGTGGTGTGGACTTCTTTAATATTGAGAATGATTTTTAGAACTATAGGCCCTATTTTAATGATCTGAGCACATGGTTCAAAAGGGTTGTCCCTAGTCTCTTACTGAGCCATGGGTGTGTTTTGGGCGTAACGTGCAATAAACCAATCAGAGTCTCATCTCCCATTCCCTTTAAAAGCCAGTTGCGTTTGCCCCATGGCAATTCATTATTTACATGGCAGAATTTGTGAGTGGAAAGCTTCTCCAGAGAGGAATACTTTTATTTGTAATATTTAAAAATGTTTTGTGTGCTGCTGCGCGTCCCTGTGTGTGTAATAATCACGTGTCGTGTATGTGTGTTGTGCACCTGTCTATAGGCTAATATTTCTAACACGCCCTTTAAAAAATACTGCGCTATTGACTTTAGAGCAGGTTTATGTTGCTCAAAAGTGCAGTCATTTTCAGTTCTTCAAGATAGCAAAACGCCAACAATGCGTGGTTTTGTTGAACACACCTGGTTTTCACCCGATGGGTGAACGGATGAGGGTGAGTGCATTTGCTATTTAAACAACATGGATCTGGACGTGAAAATGAGAACTGCGTCAGGCTGAAACTAGCAAAAAACACTTGCGGACGCATTGCACCAAGTGTATATGGCCCTATATCTTTATTGTTATCTTTATTGTTATCATACTTAGTGTCCACACTAATATTTTATTTTTAATATGAATAGGAACATTGGATTCCTATGGGCCTGTTCACACAGATGTTAAAAAAGGATTTGCTGGACAGGAGGGATTTGCTGAAATAAATGGCAATTATCCAAAGTATAATCCATTAGTTATTATCCAAACAGTTTGATTTTATTTAGGCCAGGGTTTCCTGGGGTTTGTGTTTTTGTGCATATGATTTACATGAAACGAGAGGAACAAAAGCCACTTTAATTTACAGCTCGCAGATTCATACTCACCCTGTAACTACAGTATAAATAATTTGTTAATTTTCCTGATAGTTACCCCTTTATTTCCCAAATATTACATATTGTTATCATATACCTACAAGTACTTACTTAATAGTTACACTATAATTATCGAAAGTTATGCTTTAATTATGCAGTGCTTTCCGGGCTGTAATCTAAAGCGTTACCAACCTTTTATAGTCTCAAGGTTCTGTATTTGGTGACTTTTTTGTGATAAAATTGATATTTGGACAGAAATTTGTTAAAAAGAAAATGCATCAAAAATCTTTTAGATGTGTGGCACCTGGTGCTATTTTTTGGTACCATGCCTAAACAAAACATCATAGGAACTTTTGTGATATCAACTTCAAATTTGGAACACAGCTTGTTTATTGGCTTTGATTTTATACTAATTTTAGACTAAAAATAAAAATTTTATGTAAAATAAATAATGTTGAGTACAGTACATTTTATTTACAGTCAATTTAAACTTCCATAACAATTTAATAATTTAAAATCTGCTGAGTGTCTTCTTTGAAACAAGACCAAACATGTAAGTTTGAATAGTGCATGTTCTCGTATTCTCAAAAGGGAGGTGACAGTTAAGGGGTTAAATCATAAAATGCATTAAAAATATATATATATACAGTATATAATATTTTATTTATTAGCCACCTGTGAACATGAGAATGTGTTGGTCAATTTACTGAAATATTAACTTCAAATCTCAGGGGGACTTAAATATTTTAGATAAAAAGGAATCCCTGATTTTGGCTTAAAACATTTTTGCACAAACTTAATTACTGTAGTACCATCAGATTAACAGAACCCATGTGCTGCTTATTAACATAAACATGAACAAAATACACAATAAAAAAGACTTGACTTGAACCATGAACTATCCTTGAACAGAAACATAAGCTCAGTTACATGAAAAAAACTAGACAAGAGACAGTGGTCACATGAGGGCTATATATTAGCCTACACAAATACACACACAAAGACTAATGACTTAACAAGACACACCTGAACACAATGAACAAATAAACCAATAAGAATGTGACACATGAGAAAAGGGAAGCATATATATACAATATATTGCCAAAAGTATTGGGACACTCCTCCAAATCAATGAATTCAGGTGTTCCAATCACTTCCATGGCCACAGTTATAAAATCAGGAACCTAGGCATGCAGACGCTTAAACATTTGTGAAAGAATGGCTCACTCTCAGGAGCTCAGTGAACTCAAGCGTGGTGCCGGGATAGGTTGCCACCTGTGCAATAAGTGAAATTTCCTCACTACTAAATATTCCACGCTCAACTGTTTAGTGGTATTAAAGCAAAGTGGAAGCAATTGTAAACAACAGCAACAGCACAGAAGCCGCCATCTTTCTGCAGAGTCAATAGCTACAGACCTCCAAACTCCTGTGGCCTTCAGATGAGCTCAAGAACAGTGCGGAGAGAGCTTCATGGAATGGGTTTCAAAGACTGAGCAGCTCATCCAAGCCTTACATCACCAAGTGCACCGCAAAGCATGGGATGCAGTGGGGTAAAGCACGCCGCCACTGGACTCTAGAGCAGTGAGACGTGTTCTCTGGAGTGACCAATCACGCTTTTCTGTCTAGCAATCCCATGGACGAGTCTGGGTTTGGCGGTTGCCAGGAGAACGGGACTTGCCTGACTGCATTGTGCCAAGTGTAAAGTTTGTTGGAGGGGGGATTATGGGGTGGGGTTGTTTTTCAGGGATTGGGCTTGGCCCCTTAGTTCCAGTGAAAGGAACTCTTCATACTTCAGCATACCAAGACATTTTGGACAATTTCATGCTCCCAACTTTGTTGGAACAATTTGGGGATGGCCCCTTCCTGTTCCAACATGACTGCGCTCCAGTGCACAAAGCGTCGGTCCATAAAGACATGAATGAGCGAGTTTGGTGTGGAGGAACTTGACTGGACACCTTTTGGATGAATTAGAGCGGAGACTGCGAGCCAGGCCTTCTCGTCCAACATCAGTGCCTGACCTCACAAATGCACTTCTAGAAGCATGGTCAATAATTCCCATAAACACACTCCTAAACCTTGTGGAAAGCCTTCCCAGAAGAGCTGAAGCTGTTGAAGCTGCAAAGGGTGTGCCAACTCCATATTAAACCTTTGGCAATATAGCGTATAAACATAGATGCCTCATTAGCAGGTGTTATGGGCAGCTACATGTAATCCGTCTGCCATATTGGAGGGATCAATGCCAGTCTGTGAACATTTGAGAGCAGTGCAGCGCTCCAGTTCGGTTTTTTTATGCCCTTCACTCGTTAACTTCCCTCCGTCTTGTTCACTCGGATGTGTGTCATTGCTTACATTGCATTAGTGCCCACTACATGCAGAACCTTTGCAATGGGCTGAACTGGAACATCCTAAGCCACTGTTGAGTTGATTCATTTATTTTATTTTTTCCTTACAAAATGATGCAGCATTCTATATGTATATAGTTGTGTTTGGGTTGTTTTAAATGTTTTTAAAAATAATTTAAATATCATAGAGTTGTTTGTGGTGGGGTAGATTAAACACAATATGCGATAACGTCACAATTGTGTTGCATTGTTGTATATGGAGCTGCCTGAAGTGTACATATGAAGTAGACTCGGTCTAAATTGAGGGAGCGAGGGGCTGTCCATGTAAACTTTCCTCGTCCACTTCACGAAGTGGAACGCACTTCAAAATGGTGGCAGGGATTCCCTCGAGGGAAAGTGCTTATGGAAGTTTGCAAGTGCGTGTCTAAAAGTGGAGTGGAACGCAATCCAAGTTGAGTGAGCATTTGAAACCATTTTTAGACACAATGAATATCTATATCTGCAATAGACTTCAGCAGATGATTTTGCTAAACTAACACAATACAAGATGAAAGCTTTAGCTAACATGACATTAAAATGTTATCATAGTAAAAGTGAAAACATAAAAAAGTACCATAGTAAAAACCTTAATCTATCTATGTCATTATGATCACATGGTCAAGGAAATCTAATGACAAACCAGGAACATGACAATGGCCTAAAACTACGTAAATATGCCTTTTATACGGGTGTGAATTTCGTTTTCAATCCTCTCAAGTGCAGCAGCAGATCCCATCAGATAAACAGTTGTTTATTATTGGTTAGCACTTGCTCATTAGCATTTTCACCAGACAGCTACACAAACAAAATAAATGAGCTATATCATTTCAAAACAATCCTCTTCTCCTCAGCCCGCTGGTTTTAATAGCTTCATATACAGTATATGAAGACGTCCCTGAGGGACCTTCCAGAACCATCTGCTCTCTTTCCGCTCTTTGCCTGATGGGCCTCGCTAAGAGAAGGTCAGACACTGACAGTGAGGAAACCGCGCTTGCCAACAGAGGCGAAGTAAGAACAGTATCTGACAACACTTGAAAGCCCTTATTGTCTTGGGTTTTCCCTTCAGTCCACGCTTCAGGAATGGCCCTGCTGTTTCTCAGGTTGCATCAGATTCAGATTTCAATGGCTAGCTATGGCGAAAAAGAAGAATGCTTTCTTCATGTTTTACTGCATATGATGGCTAAAAGCATGCTTTAAAATGTTCACACAAAGCACTACAGACTAAGTCACATCATTTAATCAGTAAAGCTGCGTGGACCATTTGAACATCTCCGTCTGATGTAATATTGATGTCTATTACGTATTTATGTAATTCATTAAAACCCAAATGACTTGCCTTCGCCTGATATAGCCTATTTGACGTTTATGTGCCATTTTTGACAATTAGCGTGAGCTCATTTGATAGTGATCATTTATATTTGATCTAAACCATCTATTCAAATGTTATAAGGGGTGTTTTTAGGGGAATCATCAGCATTATTCCTATCTTTAATGCAGAGTTAGAGATTTCACATGCTATGGACTAGTGTTGTCAAAAGAAGCGACTTCGATACCGACTGGTACTGAAATTTGAAAAATTTTATGATACCAGCATTTCCCCCTAGCATTTTGAGTGCTGTTGAATGGATTCTTAAACACCTCTGATTGGCCATTGTGTTCATGAGCTCAACATATATGTCTCAGATTGGCCATCGTGTTCATCAGCTCAACATAAATGTCTCAGATTGGCCATCGTGTTCACAAGCTCAACATATATGTCAATGATTGGCCATCGTGTTCATGAGCTCAACATATATGTCTCAGATTGGCCATCGTGTTCACAATCTCAACATATATGTCTCTAATTGGCCATTGTGTTCATCAGCTCAACATATAATGCTCTTATTGGCCATCGTGTTCATGAGATCAACATATATGTCTCAGATTGGCCATCGTGTTCATGAGCTCAACATAAATGTCTCAGATTGGCCATCGTGTTCACAAGCTCAACATATATGTCTATGATTGGCCATCGTGTTCACAAGCTCAACATATATGTCTATGATTGGCCATCGTGTTCACAAGCTCAACATATGTCTCTGATTGGCCATTGTGTTCACAAGCTCAACATATATGTCTCAGATTAGCCATCGTGTTCATCAGCTCAACATATATGTCTCTGATTGGCCATCGTTTTCATGAGCTCAACATATATCTCTTATTGGCCATCATTTTCATAAGCTCAACATATATGTCTCTGATTGGCCATCGTGTTCATCATCTCAACATATATGTCTCTGATTGGCCATTGTGTTCACATAGCTTAACATATACACCGATCAGGCATAACATTAATATTGTGTTGGCCCCCCTTTTGCTGCCAAAACAGCCCTGACCTGTCGAGGTATGGACTCCAATAGAACCCTGAAGGTGTGCTGTGGTATCTGGCACCAAGATGATAGCAGCAGATCCTTTAAGTCCTGTAAATTGCGAGGTGGGGCCTCCATGGATTGGACTAGTTTGTTCACCACATCCCACAGATGCTTAGTTGGATTGAGATCTGGGAAATTTGTGAAAGTCAACCCCTCAAACGTGTTGTTGTGCTCCTCAAACCATTCCTGAACCATTTTTGCTTTGTGGCAGTCTGATGCTCACGTGCCACTGTTGGTGCTTTCGGCGGTGGACAGGGGTCAGCATGGGCACTCTTAACTGGTCAGCGGCTATGCCGCCCTATACTCAACAAACTGCGATGCTCTGTGTATTCTGACACCTTTCTATCAGAACCAGCATTAACTTCTTGAGCAATTTGAGCTACTAATCACAATTAACTTTTTTCACCAAATCAACTTAAATAATTATTGTGGTTCAGATTTCAATGAACTCAAAACCTGACCGGGGAACTTTTAAGTTAAACCAACAATAATGCTACATTTGTACATTAGTGTTGTTCGAGTTTCATTATTATAGTTTTTATTAGTATTGAATTATGTTTTCTGTTTATTTGTAATGTCAGTGCATGTTTTAGTAATGTTGTTGTGTTTTTTTATTTATTTTTTATTTGTATTAGTCTATTTAGTTATTAATTTTATAAAATGTATAGTTTTTTTGTATGTTAGTCCTGAAAATTAAACTAAACGAAATGTTGTATTGGCAAATGTCTGAAAAAAAAATGCGTTTAAGGATTTGTATGTGTTATTTTATTTCAGAAAACATTTTCATTTTCATTGTAATTTTAGTTTGTTTTAGTAATTTTGTTGTCAACTTTATTTTATTTTTAATGTCTGTTTAGATTTTATTAATTTTATTTTAGTTATATTAATGCAACTAGCTGAAATATAAGTTTTGAGGATTTAATTTTATTTCAATTAATGTTAGTTACGTTTCTAAGAGATTGAAAATATGATTTTCACATGATATTACATGCAGTCAAATCCCACAGATTTGCATTGAAAGCGGGACATGAGCCATATATCTAGAGACCAGAATATAACAGAGAATTAATGGGCTTTATGACTTATTGAACAACCACCTAGCAACTACCCACAACACCTTAGCAACCATACAAATGCTCTAAAATCCACCCACCACTACACCCTAGCATTGTGGTGGCGAGTTTTGCATGTGCAAATCTTCTTCAGAGCATGTAAGAATTGAGTTTGATCACAGAAAATATCAACGTTTGAGCACCTGCCTTTTGTTCAAACGTATTCATGCAGTTCAAATGTAATCACACTTATCAAAAGATTTCCTGCAGGAGAAAAGGAACGGTTATTAGCTTTCTCTGGAAACCCTTTGCTGGCCAGAGACGCTCTTTCATAGGACAGATCCATTTTGATCAAGCATCTTCTTATCTTCAACAGCATGTGTTCTGCCACGGGCATCTCTTTAATATTGGAAAATGAATCGCATTTCCTAAGTGCAGAAAAGGTGTGATTTATAACTGTGTTTCCTCCTCCTTCTAGGTAAACCATGTTTCATTGTTGGGTTACGAGGTTAACACTATAATAACTTGTTTGATTCTTATCAAAGCATCAGCTAATGAGCTGGTTTCATCGTCATACTGGCAAGTGATATCAAACGCCTGCTTTGAAGTCCACTGACTTCATTACGAATAAAATTTGAGAGGGACGTGATGGGGAACGCTTCGGCCAGAGCTGCTGAATGCTAAGCAGATACTGTAGGTGGTTTCCCACAGGGAAATAAGGAACAAGTCTGTGAACATGTCTCATGGACATGTTTCCCAGTGGCTATTGGCCAGTTGGAGTTGATCATTTTAGTATTGAGGTTTGGGAGACTTATACTGGATAGATCAAAGCTGAATTTTCAGCATCATTACTCCAGTCATTACTATAGTGATGTCTGCCTTGTGAATCCATTGTTGCACTTTATTTTACAGTAAGTGTACTTACACATATATGCAAAATAAGGTAACTACATGGGTTAAGTTTAAGGTTAGTGTTTAGTAGTACCTAGGTATTACCCAGTAATTGTGCTATAATAAGTAAATAATATTTATATGCAGACCAGGATTGTACAATAAAGTGCTACTGAATCAATTATTCTAAATTAATCAGATTCAAAATGATTCAATCATTCTGAATCATACTGACTATTCAAATGCTCATGCACAGCTAAATTACGACCGTTATTTGCAGCGTGACTAACATTTATACGATGCCATGTAGGCTGTGTCTTCTTTAAAGTTAGAGTTAGAGTTGAGGTCCATGAAAGATAAAGTGAAAGGTCAGATGCTGGGGGAGAGTCTGTGCCGAAAGCAAGGTCAGTCCAGAGGTGCAAAGTCAGACTGTTGTTGGGTATGAGGTGGTCAGGCAATGTTTCTCCATGCATTACCTCATGCATGTCCGTAAAGCAAAGGTCAGCAACCTTTTCCACCGGACATGCCTTTTTTATCACTCTGGCTCAATATTAAAGACCATATTAGGCCTAATGACTTGATTTGTTATGATTTGTGAGATGCTACATCATGGTATTATTCTGAGAGCAAAAATACAGACCAAACTTCTTTCTTTTGTGCTAACAAAACCTCTTCTCTTACTGTCAAAGGTGGCTGACCCATGTCCTAAAGGAAAGATTTATGGAAACAGTGACCGCGTGCAAAGAAAAATTGTGTGTTTCTTTCCTTTTCCTATATCCCAATGACATGAATCAAACTGTCTTCCAAAAAAATGACTCTGTAGGTTGTCTTTCAAAAACCTTATTACGACCTATATTTACGTTTTAAAGTCATGCGCCCTCTAGCTGGCGTAAAATAATGACAGTGTCATGTTACGTCAGACGTCATGAAATGATGTATGACTGTCGTTACCAATCAAAATGCGTGTTCATTTTAATGCAATGTGTGGACTTTTTACCTCCATTTGTCATATTTCGTTTTTATTTACAACTACACCCACCCCATCCCTAAACCTACCCAGTGATTTAAAGTGCATACACACTTGATGAGCACATGTGTTCCCTGGGATCTAACTCACAGAGCATGATCACATGTTGTTGTACTATATTGCAATGCTTTACCAATTGAGCTATGCAAAACCTGAAATATTATGCAGATAAAAGGGAAAAATGCTTTAAAATGAAAGTGTCCTGTTGTCAATAGGAGCACAACTTTAGTAAACATTACACAGTAACAACTGTTATACAGTCAGTTGTTATACAGTAGCTAACACATCTGATATTACAGTGACTGTCCTCTTTTTAGACAAAGAAAAAAAAATATTAGTAATGAATGTTTACTTTTCAAGTTGCATAAATGAACATTTGTTGATGTATTATGAATAAACTATTTTACACTATATTGCCAAAAGTTTTTGGTTTCGCTATATTGCTCATGAAGTTTGCATGCCTAGTGCTTGATTTATACACCTGTGGCCATGAAGGGATTGAACACCTGAACTCAGAGATTTGGAGGGGCATCCCAATACTATTGGCAATATAGTGTATTATTTGTGTTATTTTATTTTATTAATCACTAAATGCAATTTATTATGTCAGATTATGTTAACATGGCTGACTTTTAAAACAAGTTGAAATAGTCATGACTAATGATTTATTTTGACAGCTGCATTATAAAATAATACAAACAAAGATGTTTTAACGATCATGAATGAGAAACGATCCATGTCGTGATATTGTGTGAACAAATCACCGGCGTTCCGTCTACCAAAGTCGAGCCCACAGGGCGTTATCTAACAGGACCGTTACTCATTTATGACAGCGCGGCATGGCTTCATTTCATCCTGCTCTTTTAATGTGCGGAAAGACACATCGCTCCCCTCAGCATCACATCAGTGTGGAGACGTTGCCGGTTGTGAAAGTGACACTCAGATGAAACATTAGAGAGATCAGCATGTAGCTTTCAGCTTTTCTTCTGTCGTTGAGTGATGATTTAACGATGCATATCAACAGGACGTCTTCGCTACTTGTTAGTAAACCGTTGAGTCGTTGACTAAATGATGTGTTCTTTGTAGTTACTGTTACATGCCTCACCTGGAACCACTCGAAGCATGCTCGTCTGTCAGAGCAACCCGTCGAGATCTCCTTAATATCTCAATCGCTTCACTTACACTGCAAATGGAGCACGAATCGCAAAACTTCTCAAATGTTAGCGTTTCTGTTCTCAGATATACAAGACACAAAGTCTGTAATGAAAAGTCAGAAGTCTCATTATGAACTCTTCAACATTTCTCATAAAATTTTCCAAAATGATCTGAGTGGCTTTAAAAATAAAGCTTCCAAAAGGGTATTTTCACAGTGTTGCCGACCATTTTTGGCTTCCCAAAAAGTGGTCCTATTATGCTATTTTTAATGCTCCTCATTGTGTTTTTGGAGGTCTATTACAATAACGAGAACTCTTACATTAGGGGTGTAATACATGTATTTATCCTGAACTGTCATGGTTCAGTGCATACATTCAGATGTTGAATACAGTCAGTTGTAGACGATCCACACTCCAATCCAGAAGGGGGCGCACCCGGTAATGCAACGCTGTTTGCTAACCACCAACACAGGAAAAAGAGCAGAAGAGCTTGCTAGCAGCTTATATGCTGAGTTTCTATACATTTTTGATATGCACTCCACAAACTTCACGGGAACGAAACCATGACCGGCAAAAAAGGGATCCTGTTTGTTTTCTTTATTTTGCAAAAGCACGTTTTGTATATTAAATAAAAACAGACCCTTTACATTTTCAAATGATGGATTACTCTTATTTACTGATGGAGTATTTTCAGCTGTTTCCGCTGTTATAATGAGACAAAATCGTTTGGCATTGTGCCGATTTGTGCCGTGAAAGTCCAGTGATGAAAAATGTGTCTCCTGGAAATGGGAAGCCTCAAGTGCCGCTTTAGCTACTCGTCGTCTCCTCGTGGAAAGATGACTCTGTTTCTCCTTCTCGCTCATCTTTCTGTGATTTCTTGAAACCTAGTTTACATGAAAGGTCAAAAAACTATTTTCTCATATGCCACATTTCACCGCAGGAACTTTCCCCAGGAACTGAAAAAAATCGCACACTGTCCTATGTCACCGGACTAATTTGCCTAATCGTTGTGGTACTTTAGACCACAGTGGAAACGCAGACAGCAACAGGTCTGGGGTAAAAAAGTTCCTGGGACAAATTGTTCCAGGTAATTTTGGTGGAAACGCAGCTATAATTATAAATTGCATATCACCTCATTTCTCAAAGAGAAGTTTTGTTCAAAGATTCGGTCTCTCTAAACCCCTCCTTTCAAAGAGCCTACTCTGCTCTGATTGGTCAGATGGCCCAGTCTGTTGTGAGTTGTCGACCCCTTACAGCACATGTCAGAAACAAAACATCTATTACCATATCTGAATTTCAGCTCCGGAGCTTCCTCAGTACTTACACAGTGATACGAACAGTAACGTTCGTGTCAGTTTTTCCGTATCAATTCCAGCTTGACTCCTCTTCCTTAAGAAGTGCATCAAAGAGGATTTGCAGTGCTGAAAACAGCATCTTCACGACAACAACACAAACCCAAACTCTTCCAGTCTCAGTGTTATAGGATGGGGCAAAGTTGACATTGTTCACGGTCAGCCAATGAAGACTGTAAGCACATATTATGCAAATGTAATGTAGGTATGAAACAGTAAGTGTGACTGGAATTGTTGACGACTGTCATTGCAGTTCATTAATGATTATTTCTTTTAAATACAGCATCACACTGCCTCCGCCTGCTTGCCTTCTTCCCATTGTGCATCCTGGTGCCATGTGTAACCCCTCCTGTTCGAACCGCTCCAAGCGGGACTCAACCAGGTCCGCCCGGCATGAGTCGGACACTCTAACAAGGAGGCTAGGCTGCAACCTCTAGCGTCAGTCGCTAGAGCGTCTCTTGAGATCAGAGGAGTGAGGTTTACTGCACAGCAACTACCAGCTGTCCTCCGTTACACTCACCCCCCTAAACCTCACTCCCATCCGGGTCACGGCACCAATGTAACCCCTCCTGTTCGAACCGCCCCGCTCCAAGCGGGACTCGAACCAGGTCCGCCAGCATGAGAGTCGGACACTCTAACAAGGAGGCTAAAGGCTGCAACCTCTAGCGTCAGTCGCTGAGCGTCTCTTGAGATCAGAGGATTGAGGTTTCCTTGCACAGTAACTACTAGCTGGCCTCCGTTACACTCACCACCTCTAAACCTCACTCCCATCCGGGTCACGGCACCAATGTAACCCCTCCTGTTCGAACCGCTCCAAGCGGGACTCGAACCCGGGTCCGCCGGCATGAGAGTCGGACGCTCTAACAAGGAGGCTAAAGGCTGCAACCTCTAGCGTCAGTCGCTAGAGCGTCTCTTGAGATCAGAGGAGTGAGGTTTACTCGCACAGCAACTACCAGCTGTCCTCCGTTACACATGTGTTCCCTAGGTCAGCGATGCACACGCACCCGGCCATCTACGTGATGTAAAAGAACACGTGATTCCTCAGACCAGGCCACCTTCTTCCATTGCTCTGTGGTCCAGTTCTGATGCTCACGTGCCACTTTTGGCTTTCAGGGGTCAGCATGGGCACTCTTAACTGGTCAGCGGCTGTGCCGCCCCATACTCAACAAACTGCGATGCACTGTGTATTCTGACACCTTTCTATCAGAACCAGCATTAACTTCTTGAGCAGTTTGAGCTCCAGTAGCTCGTCTGTTTGATCGGACCACACGGCCAGCCTTCGCATCAATGAGCCTGGGCCGCCCATGACCCTGTGGCTGGTTCTCCACTGTTCCTTCCTTGGAGCACTTTTGAAAGATCCTGACCACTGCAGACCGGGAACACCCCACAAGAGCTGCAGTTTTGGAGATGCTCTGACCCAGTCGTCAAGCCATCACAATTTGGCCCTTGTCAAACTCGCTCAAATCCTTACACTTGCCCATTTTCCTGCTTCTAACACATCAACTTTGAGGACAAAAGGTTTACTTGCCTGCCACCCACTAGCAGGTGCCGTGATGAAGAGATAATAAGTGTTATTCACTTCACCTGTCATAATGGTGTGCCTGATCGGTGTATATATATATATATATATATATATATATATATATATATATATATATATATATATATATATATACATATATACATATATGATCTTAGACTTTTATGCAACCACATTTGAGTTTCTCAGAAGTTTCTTTTTGTTAAATTGCATGATGTCCCCTGCTTGTCCAGTTGACAACCATGTGAATAATTTCAAACCTTATCAAAGTTTTGTTGTTATTTATTCAGGATTGGAAATAGGATCTACCAGGAGGGTTTAGTGATGGATTAAGCCAAGTACGGGTTAAAAGCTGTCTGTCAAACTGGCTGTAAGCCGAGCTACATGGAGTCATATTTTTATGGGATGTCGTAAGATAAAACTGCACAACACCCACAGCAACAACAACTGAAGACTGTTTATTCTGGGTTTGTTTTTTGTTTTGTTTTTTCCTGCTGGGAAGGTGCAACATCTCAATATCATTGCATCAATGGTCAAATGTTTTTATATAAATAATAACTGTCAGAGCACAGAGCAAACATGGCTTATATATTTTCCCAGTGTCTGCATTTCTACAAACACATTGTTTGTATTACTATACCTACTACATTTACCAAATGTACAGTATTTAACAGAACAATACTGTATCCCAGAATGCAATTTGCTTGACTTGACCTTCCATTTCCAAGACTGAATCAGAATATTATTTATTTATTTAGTTAGTTAGTTGTTTTTATTTTCATTTTATAACATTTAATAGTACATTTTTAGAATTAACATTTGTATTTGTAACATTGGTTTATGCACTGTGAACTAACATGTCAATATACCCCAAACACTGAATATTACTCATTGTTCGTTCATGTTAGTTAATGCATTAACTAGTGTTAAAAAATGAGACCTTATTGTAAAGTGTTAATATTTCATTTTACTTCTCATTTTTACACAAATTGCATTAAATTTGCAAACAGGCCCTTTAATTTCTGTGCCGATAACTATTCACTATTGATTTAATTATGAATGTAATGAGGTACTGTGAAAAAGTAGCGTACGTCTAATATTGTTGCATATTCTGTTTCATACTATTTTTCACACAGTAGCTGTGTCCAAAATTGTTGTAAAAAATGGTAACATGCAATTGTTATGTTAAACTTTTTTACCTGATCTCCCCATCAAATTTGGTTTTGTTGGTGTAACCTATACACTGATCAGGCATAACATTATGACCGGTGAAGTGAATAACACTGATTATCTCTTCGTCACGGGTGGGATATATTAGGCAGCAAGTGAACATGTTGTCCTTAAAGTTGTTAGAATCAGGAAAAATGGGCAAGTGTAAGGATTTGAGATTGCTAGAAGACTGGGTCAGAGCATTTACAAAACTGCAGCTCTTGTGGGGTATTCCCGTGGAACATGTACCACCTAACTAAGCATTGTTGCAGACCATGTACACCCTTTCATGGAAATGGTATTCCCTGGTGGCTGTGGCTCTTTCAGCAGGATAATGCACCCTGCCACAAAGCACAAATGGTTCAGGAATGGTTTGAGGAGCAGAACAGCGAGTTGGATTCCCCAGATCTCAATCCAATCGAGCATCTGTGGGATGTGCTGAACAAACAAGTCAGATCCATTGAGGCCCCACCTCGCAACTTACAGCACTTAAAGGATCTGCTGCTAACATCTTAGAGCCAGATACCACAGCACACCTTCAGGGGTCTAGTGGAGTCCATGCCTCGACGGGTCAGGGCTGTTTTGGCAGTAAAATGGGGACCAACACAATATTACACATACCTTTTGCACAGATACCTTTTTTTCAGCATAGGTACTACATTTGAAATTAAATGTCAATTTTATATATAGTAAGAATGTGTGTAGTATGAATGAAATTCGGATTACATCCACCATCTCACTGTCATGTGACCTACAGAGTCAGTTGCACCACTTCACCGCCATTCAAAAATGTTCTCCCATGGCCTCATGGGATAGTAAAGTCTCGGTGTAAGTAGTAGATACTTTTTACCTACTGTTTTATATTCTAACATGTTACTTTGTTGCCAAAGCGACTGTTTAACACATAATTCTTTATTACGCTATTATTTCATGGCAAACAGCAACATGAGGGGTTGTGAGTTCTAGTATTCCCAGTGTCCAACATATGGCATTCCGTATCCCAGAATAACCTGAGCAACTTCTGCATTCCATCCTGAGCGTCTTTGCACGCACCACTTGGCAACTCTAATTTATCTGACCTTTGTTTGCTTGTGTTTTTACAGACCATTGCTTTTATGGGCGGTGTTAATTTGAGCTCAGGAGCGCAGCGTTCTGAGAAGCCTTCAGGTAGCCAAGGACAAACCTGACCGCTCAAAGTCATCTGCACATATTCCCAGACGTGAGTAAATTATATTTAGAATGTCAACACACAGATTTTGATGCCCTTATTCTTCATCCCTGGACTCAAAAAGTCACATACGGGGTTATTATCGTAAACCATACGTAAAACTAAAATTAAAGTCCCCATGTAATCAAAATGAAGTTTTTTGGCTTTTAGTATGAATATGTTAGTCTGACTGTTATCTATAAGCTAGTGTTGTTCCAAAACAATGACAAAACTCTCATTTAGAAGATACAAGCATTCAAAACTTACATTCTCTCACCTCTGCCAATAAGGATCAATGATTTTGATGACATCACTCTGCACTTCAGCTTCTCATCAGATTTTCTGTCCAATCAAATGCTCTCTAGAATCTGAAGCCCCGCCCCTTACATTATAAACAGATGCTAAAGCTGCGGCTGAAATCGCTCACTCGTTGACACATTTACTGTTTTCTACAAGGTGAATGACACCTAGTGCACTAGATAGGGAATAGAGAACGATTCAGACAGTGTAAATATGCTTTCCATTGGGGCGAATGAAGTCTGGTTTCACATTAGTGTCACACGAACCGTCGCAGCTCCGGTCCAGAAACACGATAGCACAGAGAGGAGCGCACACCAGAAAACGTATCGGACCTGTTTGATTTCTGCACAGAATGCTTTTAAGCAATATGGAGGAGATTAGGAGGAAACTGCAGCTTTATGGAGTGCAACAGTTTTTAAAAGGGAAGGAGCTGTCCGATATACCCCGCCCTGTCTTCCTGTTTCAGAGCACAGGTCAATCCTTTAATAAATACTGCAATATTACATTAAAAAATATAAAGTGTCAATTTTGATTTCACAGTGACTTAATAAAATAAAATATTTGACAAAAAATATAATAATAAAATTATAAAAGTTTCCTTGGGAACTAAATTGAATGAGCACTTTTTATTTAAATAAATTAAAACTAAAACAATTTAAATGTAAATATATTTTTTTAAAGATCAAAAACTAAGTAACATGATGTAAGCATTTAAAAAAACGACTAAAACTAATATTTAAAAAAAGAAATTCTAATTCATATAATACTATAATAACACTGGTCACATATGAGGTCTCGTTAATGTCTTCCACACAGCAAGAAGAGAAAGTGTGGTGTCTTCTGAAATCTTCTGCCTAGATAATCTCACACGTCGTCTCAGTTCATACGAGACCTCAACAGAGTCTCAGTTGCACTCAGATTTTCCAAAGGCTGCAATCAAAAGTCAGAGATCTCATTTTTCATCCAATTCTCCTAAGAGTCAATTTTCCCAAGTGATCCTATGCATTACTTTCTCCTAATGAACGATGGCAGACAAAATAACAATCAAAAACATGATACGGCCCTGTGCCGATAAAGCTTTTCAATCGAGTAGCACGTCTCATTCAAGGTGAGATCCTCACATCATAAATTTGTGCTTTATCTGCAGAAATGTAATGTTTTAACAGCTGCCGTGTGTTATAGTGTGTATAGTGTATACAGCTGTTTCATTCTCTAGTTCCTTCATGTGTGAACTTTCACAGCCGTGTCTGTGAGAATCAGATGTTTTATCCTCTTTATTCATGGACCAGAAGGCTACATTACATGTTCAAAAACCTGTGAAATAGAATAGAAAATGCTGTTTCACATGTGTTATTTTCCCTGTGAGTGTTTGATGTGAACTACAACACTACATCAACACCGGTGTAATCGTGCGTTCCTTGATAATCTGTATTTGCACTGTATGTTACTGTATGAGGAATGTCATTTCTTCTTCTTCTGAGCCAACACTTCAACAGTATCTCCTCCTAGCTTTAGCTCTACAGCTACACTCTGAAGAAAATTAATAAAAAAATCATAAAAAGCCCATAGACTTACATTGTGGGGGTCAAAACTTTTAATATGCTAACACTAATGGAATATTTAAGCTTCATCCACTACGTATCTATCATTAACACAGCTAAGAACATGCTACCAACTTGCTAATGAATGCTAACAACTGGCTAATGCACAATTACAACACGTGAATTCATGTTACAAACATACTATTCACTCTATCAACATGCTAATTCACATTACCAACTTGTTAATTTATGCTAATAACATGCTAATTCATGCTACCAACATGTTAATAAATGTTAACAACACATTAAAAATGATAGCAACATGGTAAATCATGTTAGCAATGTGTTAAAATCAGCTAATTCATGCTAGCAAAGTGCTAAATCATTGCTAGTTTTGCTAATTCTTGTTAATCACCATTTAAATCATGCTAACATGATTAATTATGCTATCAACATGTTAATTCACGCCAAAATGTTAGCAAAATGTTAAACAATGCCAATAACATGTAAAAAAAAATGTTCGCAACATTATAAAACATGTAAGCAAACTGGCTAATTCATGCTAGCAACGTGTAACAACATACTAGCAACATGTTAAAACATGTTGCCATAGTAAAGAGATGTGTTTTTAGTCTAAATTTAAACTGACAGAGTGTGACTGCTTCCCGAACAATGCTAGGAAGACTGTTCCAGAGTTTAGGTGCTAAATAGGAAAAGGATCGACCACCTGCAGTTGATTTTGATATTCTAGGTATTATCAGCTGGTCAGAGTTTAGAGACCGCAGTAGACGTGATGGAGTATAATGTGTTAAGAGCTCGCTTAAGTACTGGGGAGCTAAACCATTTATTGCTTTATAAGTAATAAGCAAGATTTTAAAATGTATGCGATGTTTAATAGTGAGCCAGTGCAGTGTTGACAGAACCGGGTTAATGTGTTCATACTTCCTGGTTCTAGTAAGAACTCGAGCTGCTGCGTTTTGGACCAGCTGGAGTTTATTTATTAGGCGAGCAGGGCAACCACCCAGTAGAGCATTACAATAATCTAGCCTTGAGCTCATGAACGCATGTATTAACTGTTCAGCATTTTGCATTGAGAGCATGTGCCGTAATTTAGATATATTTTTAAGATGGTAGAATGCAGTTTTACAGATGCTAGAAACGTGGATTTCAAACGAAAGATTGGTATCAAAGAGCACACCCAGGTTCCTCAATTCATGCAAGCAACTTGCTAATTCATGCTATCAGGGTGAGAAAAGTGCTTGCAACATGTTAATTCATGCTATCAGCATGATAAAACATGCTAGCAAAATGCTAATTCATGTTAAAAATGTGTCATGCTGGCAATGTGTTATAAACATGTTAGTTAATTGTAACAATCTCTTCCTTACTCTTTACACTTCACTAAATTTAAAGCTTATTAAACTTTCATATGGCTCTGTCAACTTTACTCGTCTGGTTTTTATTGCTCTTGCTTTGTCCGCATTTTGGATATGGTTTTCTTTTCATTGAGCTCCACACTTCTTGTTTTTTGAACATGCAATTCTGCCTTAATCCTTGACCACAACTAGGCATCTTAGAGCATAGTGTTGACCTGGACCTTCAGTGTGCCTGTGATAACTTAAGATGCTGTCTTTATGACTTTATGAACTGTATCTATAACAACAACAAAATCAAGCAGCTCGGCCTTCCATTGCCAGAGATTCTGAAACCAGAACTTATATAATTTACTTTTACAGCATTTATTAATCTAGGTCATTTTTTACTTTCTACCTATATAGATTACACCATTTGAAGTAGTTAACACTAGTTGATGTATTATGCACAAACATTATTTAATTTTTTCTCACATTTTCTTGGCTCATTTTTAATCAGTCTACCAAAAAAATGTGTACACAAATTGAATACAATTGCAAAACAAGTTTAAAATTTGTTGATGTATTGTGCAGAAACATTTATTTATTTATTTATTTATTTATTTATTTATTTATTTATTTATTTATTTATTTATTTATTTATTTATTTATTTATTTATTTATTTATTTACATATTTTATTATTGTTTTTATTTTATTTTTAATCAGTCCACTAAAACATTTTTGCAAAAATTGAATAATTTCAATAAAATTGCAAACCTAGGTAGGGAGCAAGATTTCGACAGAGCTTATGAACTTCAGAGACACGTGTGTCTATAATTGCATGATTCATTGAAATATATGCACAAAGGTCAGTGAAAGATATATAATTAATTATGCATATGGGTATTAATGTATATATCTTTATGACACCGCAACATTGCTGATATGCTCTTTTGACCCTGCTGAAAAAACGGTTTAAATTAGCCAAAGATGTTTTGTTGCTCTTTAAACTGACCAGCTGACAGGTACCCAAAACCCACCAGGCTAACCAGCTGAAGCACTGTGGGCCAGTTTAAGCTGTGTTTCCCCCAGCAGGATGAACGACCTCTGCTGTTTACGACAGCCACGTCATTACCATCGGTCTTGTCAGCATGTTGTTAGAAGATCGTGCCTTGGCATCGCTGGTTATTTGTTCTGAACGGTTGCGGCTCACACATCCACAAGCGCTATGAGAAATCAGCCTGGGCTAGTGGTCATCATCATGTTCTCTCGCACAGCCTTCGATGATCTGGTTCAAGTGTTTTGTCCTTTTTAATTGGCAGTGTATTTAAGCATTATCAGGAATATAGACAGCGATGCTGAAGTCCTTTCTTCTCTCTGAGGATCGTAGTGTTGTTCCGCTGTGTTTATCGCCCCTCCGAGAGGCCTCGCTTCAAGAGACTTTTCTCTTCTAATTGG
>CM040914.1:13277706-13392706 GCA_023029165.1 Gobiocypris rarus
TAATCTTTTATTTTCTGGGAAGCTGTGTGCTTTTTGCATCCCTCAGGCATCTTGATGTTTCAAACCTTCCGGAGGACTGGCAAACACGTCTGCTACCTTTTCACAGAGGAAGATGTCCAGAGATATACGTGCCTTGCAAATGCATTTAGGATTGGATATCTAAAATGAAATCATCCACATTAGGAATAGTTTATTGTGGAAATCCCTCAAATAAATCCAACAGCTTCCAGGACGAGACTTTATGCAAGTACGTGACTTTGAAAGCTTGACTTTGAACTCAATCCATTTCTCAATCCGTCACTTTACCAATTATGGGGTCTAATTATACAATAAACCATAACTGCGAGTTTACACACTACTAACTAACACAACCAGGCCCACCCCTTTATTATGCATATTAATTTTTTAAATAAGGAATATTGTGATGTGTTTGTTCCTGGAGGAAAACTCAAGACTACATTGGAGGCATTTCAGGGAGTTCATCAACAGTGACACTGATATAGAGAATAACTTTAGGGACTTTTTCATGGTCAAACAACAACATTACACACTAAAGACACACCGTATCTCATTAAAAAATGAATGACTTAATTCGCTTTATAGCTGCATATTTCTGTCGTTGTAAACTTAAGGTTGTGAAGCATGCGAAAAAAAAGTCCCACATGAAACTATACAAGACATTTAACTAATACATGTAATGAGCATTGATTCTTCAATGTCAGGTTGTGTGGCTTGTGACCTTTCCTGTTAAATTAAAAGTCATCCATCAAAATCCTTCCTGAGCCGCTTGCTCCATCCGATTTTCTGCTGTGTGCTTTATGAGAAACACATTATCAATAGATTAAAGAACTATAATTTGTATTTTGATGCTATATTTGATGGACAGGTAACGAAGATATATATTGCTCAGAATTTCGTTCATTAGTGATTTTCATTTATTTCTTTTAATTATCACCCTTATCTCAAGTTTCTTCGGAGAAATAATAAGGAATGGGTAAACTGTTGTCCGTGAGAGTACAGAGCTATATAAAGTAATTTGATCTGGGAAGTTTTAATTGTTTTGAATGTGTTGATGCTATTTTGATGGACAGGTAGCAGATTTATTGTTCAGAATTTAGTTAGTATATATGTAGAAAAAGCTATAAATAAAAAGCTCTATTTAATCTCATTGCTGTGTATGAGAAACAATTCAGAATCTCATTTGTAAATTATAAAATCATATAAAACCATTTGCTCTTGGAACAATGTGTTTAAATTTATATGTGCGTTTTATGTTTTATTGCAGACTGAGTTCAGTTTGAGTCTTAATTTAATGTAAATATGTAAGCTAGAAGACTTAAAGGGCACCTGTTATGCAAAATTCACTTTTACATGGTGTTCGAACCTAAATGTGTCAGCAGTGTGTGAACACAACCACCCTATACTGGTAAAAACCCACCCTCTCCTCTTTATAAATCCCCATAAATCATAAGAAGATAGCATATGTGACATCACATTGAACAGGCCCCGCCCATGACTGCTGACAGACTCCGCCCTATTGGCATAGACTCCGCCCACCGTGAGCTGTAAACAGTCTGCCATGTTTATCTCCTCACCAGAGCCTTTACCAGCAGTATTCAAGTAGGAAATGTGTTCTTATAAAGCTACTAAAGTTATTCAGTCGAGAGCAGTGAGTGATTGTCTATTGTTTGATTCATATTAACAGCAGATATAGCAGTAGGTACTGTATATTACACTGCTGTCACTTTAAGACACAGATCTAATACACACATGTGGTTTCTTTACAATCAGACATAACGACTGTGTTTATGTAAACTGTGTGTGTTTTTGACATTACCTTGTGTGTATTTGACATTTTAAGCAAAATAAAAACAGAGTATCTGAGGTATGAGCTGTACAGGCTCCGCCCTCTTCTGGAAAGGGGGCGGGGAGCAGCAGCTCATTTGCATTTAAAGATACACACGTGAAAATAACATGTTTTTATTCCACTCAAAAATGGCCTTTTATAACATGATATGTGGGGTATTTTGAGCTGAAACTTTACAGACACATTCAGGGGACACCTGAGACTTATATTACATCTTGTAAAATGGGGCATAATAGGAACCCTTTAACCTCATTGCTGTCTAGAAGGAACAATTCAGAATCTCATTTGTGATTTTTATTTTTCCAACAGGACGTATGCAACCATTATTCCAAAAGTGTCTAGATAACCAGCAGAATTGTCCACCAGACGGTGTTGCTTGAGGCTGATCGCTGTACACAACCTGCTTTTATGGCCATAGAAGATGGAGACTTTCATTGAAAGTGACAAGGAAAGGTCCAGACGGATAGCTTTGCTTGAGATATGTGACTCAGATGGGGAAGAGTTTGAACTATTTATGTGAGCGGCGCTCACAACAGGAGTCGGACCATACATGAAATGTTCAGCTATGTCAACAATGCCGAATGTAGGGCATGCCGAGAATTCCCAGTGACAACAACAGTAAGTCTGTGTTTTTTTGACAACACAAAGATGTGGAGGTTTGTGCTGGTTGTTTGTCCCACAAAACTTGCTGTCTCACTGCAAAATGTGATGTCAGAAAATTCAAAAGTACAAAGATGTTTAGATGCATTGAGCTTTAATGTTTTGGTATGTTCCATTGCCTCTTTTGCTCATATTGGGATACAAAAATCAACATGCACAATCGAAATTAACTTTCTTAATGCATGTAAACGATTCATTGATGCACACAGAAACAAAATTTCCTTCATAATCTCCAAGCTCTTTTATTTTCAGTTGCATGTTCACTTCTCACAACCCAATTAATTCCCAATAGGAACGGCATTTATTGTACCATTTTTTTCACCATATTTTCTGCTGTGCAAAACTGAGAAAAAGAAAGTGTTTAAGCTTTGCGTGCATCATTGCAGCACTCATACAGTGTGGATTCACAAACGCATAATGCTTACACTTTAAAATGTAATACGTTACCTCGCCGACCCGTTTCTCCTCAGCCTTTGACTTGAAATCATCATGTTCACAGACTCTTTATTCGGGTCATTTTTTATTCGCAGATTGTTTTGGGCACAATTGAATTGAGTTGAGAATTAAACAAAACATGAGCTATTGCTGATGCAGCTCGCTTTGCACAGGTGAAATTGATGTTTTTGCCATTTTCAAGGTAATGAGGCTTTAAATAAGTGATGTGCATCTTTGACATTTACAAATTACGGTTTCACATTTAAATGCTTGATTACTGAGGGACTGTGTTATTTATCAAGTCAGGTATAACTTATTATTGCTCATAGTTAGTGTTGGTGATTTGAACAAACCCCTGATGTATTAAACTCGTCCAAAATGATATGCCCTTCTAATGGGAGGTGTTTTCTTTTCTTAGACTTACTGTGGAGAAGCTGCTCTATGATTCATTTCATTCATCTACCATGTGTCTCTGACGAAGACCACGTGCATTGCACTAGATGATCTGTATAGAAATGAATGATGTATAATTAATGCTCATCCACAGAGGATATAGAATGACTTTGACTGAAGTAAATTAACTTCAGCGTTCAACCGAATTAACATCACTTTAACCCTCGATGTGTCACTGTATTGAACTACTATTTGACATTTGATTTGAGTGCAGACTAATAAGGACAAAAACCCGGATAACAGGGAACATTCTTAGAACTTTAGTTCTGGCCATTCTGTTATGAACAAACATTCTTCCAGGAACGTTAATAGAATGTTCGGATAAAGTCTTCAATTTGTTTGGGGTCTAATGCTATTTCATGCGTTCTGACTTATTTACACTGTTAAAGAGTTATTTCTCATGCTAAACATGGCCAAAATATATATATATATATATATATATATATATATATTTGTGTTTGTATTTCTGTACCAAATTAACTCCTTCAGGATTCAAGTTTTGGAAAGTTTATTTTGAGTGATGCCATGTATGACGTCAAAATGGGTGGAATTCCTTGTATGGGCACTTGTATGCACACACACACACATGTCAACACGAGCAAGAGCAAGAGCACGGCCATCAACGAGCTTCGTTTGGGTTACAGGAGCCGTCGGCAGTGCTATCATTGTGTTTTTAGACCACAGAATGTTTCCTGTGATGGGTAGGTTTAGGGGCTGTGTGTGTGTGTGTGTGTGTGTGTGTGTGTGTGTGTGTGTGTGTGTGTGTGTGTGTGTGTGTGTGTGTGTGTGTGTGTGTGTGTGTGTGTGTGTGGACTGGTAATCCCTACGGTATGGGGACAAAATGTCCCCACAAAGATGGCAATATCCAAATTTTTGTCCTTGTGGGGACATTTTTTTGGTCCCCATGAGGATCACACTAAGTGATGTTTTTGAAAATGTAAAAATGCAGCATGTCTCCTGTGATGGGTAGGTTTAGGGGCAGGGGCAGTGTAGGGGGATAGAAAATACGGTTTGTACAGTATAAAATGCATTACGCCTATGGAATGTCCCCATAAAACATGGAAACACAACATGTGTGTGTGTGTGTGTGTGTGTGTGTGTGTGTGTGTGTGTGTGTGTGTGTGTGTGTGTGTGTGTGTGTGTGTGTGTGTGTGTGTGTGTGTGTGTGTGTGTGTGTGTGTGTGTGTGTGTGTGTGTGTGTGTGTGTGTGTGTGTGTGTGTGTGTGTGTGTGTGTGTGTGTGTGTGTGTGCGTGTTTGTGTGTATCCTGCAAGCCTTCATGATTTCGTCTGTTTTCAGAAAGAATCAGTACAGCATATTTGTCTTTTATAAATATGATATAACTAAAAACTCTTCGGAAATATGAAGGATGCAATACTACTCTATAGGTACTCAAGATTAACATGAGACTGGCATAAACGGTGTGTTTTATGACCCCTTTAACTAACTCTTAGTCTTTAACTAATGTCTTAACTTTAGAATAACCTCACTGGGTTCACAAAGATTTGACAACAGTAAAAATCACATTACAATAGCCCTGTCTGAGAATGCCGTCACTTTCATTAATAATACAAGGTGAAGAACAGAGATGTTTGATGGTGGAAAGACTTTTTGAACACCCAAATGATATTCTGCACTTGGACGACGAAACACTGATAATTGCAGACTGCCAAAAACTAAAGTGACAGACTTGGTCTTTTCTACCAAGCTTATTAACTTCTCCTTCTGCAGCACTTCATTTAAAAAGCACACCTATTTCGTTTCTCCATTATAATCTCTAGCACTTCCTTCACAGAAGCTGCTTGGTGGCTTGATAACTCGTTAAGATTTCCAAACAACAGATAAGATGAGATTTTGTAAAATGGGATAAGAATCCTAAATCAAGTTGAGATTTGCTTCTGTAATACAGATTTGTGAAAAATCCTAAATGAACTTGTCAGATCTTAACTTTAGTTAGAAAGTTTCTGTAATACGCCCCCTGGTCTGTAATGATGTTCACAGAACGTTTGCACAAAAACTTTATTTATACATTGTTCATGGAAAGTTTTTTTCTGAAATGTTTTAATTGGACGTTCGTCTAACACTTTTTAAATGTTACTTCTTGTTAGGGGCCAAGCGCTGAGGGTGCGTAGGCGCCAATTGTATCCATTGACATTCCTATTCTTCTTCTTCTTCCACTCTTAATTCTATGGCAGCCCATAGAGCCGTATGATAAAAGGTTTTGGAATTTATCACACTGATAGAGGACAGTCTGACCTTTCTCAATTGCAAATTTGGCGTCTCTAACTCAATCCCACTAGTGCCACAAACTGTCCATTTTTTTCACTCACGTTTATGCTAATAACTTCCGAAGCCGGTTCGACTGGACCCTATGACGTCATTTTCCGTCATGAAAATGTTTCCGCCATTTTTTATTTTCCTTTTCCAAACTCCAAGGCCGTTGCTCTGACTTTCATGAAAATTGGATTAGATCATCTTCAGACCATGCAGACAAAAAGTTATGGAATTCGTCAAACCGTTCTCGAATAACGTGCAAACGAATTGACAAAGTGCCTGTCAAAATGAACGTGAGGCTATAAGCTTCATAAAAGCTTCTGTGTATTCTGACCGAACTTGGTGTGTGTTATGACAACCATGGCCTGAGGCTACCTGCACAGTTTCGGTGCAGTGCCACTTAGTGGTCAGGGCATGAAACCTCTTAAGTGGTTGTATCCCTAAAGGGGGGAAATCCCTGATTTCTTTAAGAGCATTGCATCACACATCTTAACAGTCACCCTTACTTAAGTGTTTATACTAAGCATATAGCGATAGTTTCAGGCATAAACAGAACATAACGGACCACTGACTTTTAAACAAGTTTGACATTTACTAAACTATACAGCTGTACTACAATATTTGAGTTACAGAGAAAATTAAATGCGTTCTGATGGATGTCACAGTGTGTCTTCGAGCACATTGTTTTTATGAGTCCAGCTACAACTCCTGACCGGAGGATGTTCAAAATCCTGCTGCGCCACGTGCATCGGTTTCCATTAAATTACATTATTATGTCCAACTCGTTGTTATCGTATTGTACTCATGCATCAAGGCCACTTTGTTCACAACTTCAGTTTGGTGATTATTCACTGAATGAAGCGTTCTGTGTCCTAGACACGACGTGTAGCCTGCTAACCGGTTTTACAGTACTGAACTGGACCACGGACAAACTGTTTTTTTTTTTTTTTTAAAGACAGGGGGAAAACACCCAAACCTGCCACTATAATCAGTAACTCTTGCACACAAGATGAAAGCCTGCCATGAAATAATTCAAGTGCACAGTGGAAGTAATGGAAAAAATATGAAAAATTTGGTGTATTTAATCAATATGCACCTTGTCACGTCATACTTTCAACAGGCATAGCCTATTTTAATTAATTGGTAAAAAATTTCTTGCAACTCATGTTTCACTAAGGGTACCCTTAGCCTTATAACTAAGGGTTTTCTTAACTTAAGGGCTTTCATGCAACTTGGCCCAGGAGATATAAAAAATGGCAAAACTGGTCTCTTTAGATTCAGTGCAGCATGCCAAGTCAAACAATTTTCCCATATCGTCCATAATAGGCATCGGGCCATTTAGAATTTTGAACGCGTTGGCGTATTGTTACGTGTCTTGGTATGTGTCTTCTGCACCATGCCCTGAAGGTACTCAAAATGTTTCGGGGCAGCACCACCTTGTTGTCAAACATTATACTGAAATTTCAAAAAATGCTAAAAATTCTTTAAAAAATGACTTTTGCCATAGTCAGCCAAGTTTCCTGTCCGCCCACTTTTTCGAACTTCTAGACCGCTTGTCCGATTTAAACCAAATTTATTTTTAAAAGTTGTTTTAGAATGTTCACAGAACATTCAAAAGTAATGTTCACATAATGTTTGAAAAACGATAAAAGGGAATGTTCGTGTAACGTGTCAAGCCAAGAATTTTTTTTTTAAACATTAAAAACTAGATGTTTTAATTAAACGGTCAGAGAACATTCATAAAAGAATCTATCATAACTTAATGGGAATGTTAGGAAAGCTGGGAAGGAATAGAGTGTATCCAGATTCTAACATAAATCAGTGTAGATTAAGTTTTATGTGGCTGTATGTATATCGAGCAAACCAAGTCTGTAATTTTGTTTTCTGTTTTTAATATATTGCTCTTTTTAGGTCCTTCCTCCCAGTGCCATCTGCCATAGCCATAAAGAGAAGACACGGGCGAGCGAGACGGTGCGTGACAGACTGTTTTATTTGACTTGGAGGGGCTAATTTGGATTAGGGAGGATTTGTGTCCCTGCTGTGAGCCCAGGCCTGTTTGCGAAGCGACTTGCGGAAAGTAGATCTGATGCGGTAGGTCCGCTGTTTGCCTCTCCATGAGATAAAACAGTAAGCCAGGGGGAAAATCAGGGGGAAAATCACATTTAAGCCAGTCCATTGAACTGTGGAGGAAAACAATGAGGATTTAGACACAGACAGAGTTACATATCAAAGAAATATTTGCAGATTGTCCGTATCGCCAACACATATTGCACAAACGTTTTTTCAAGCAGATAATGCTGCTGCCAAATGTTTGTCTAATTTAGGATTTAGGACTTTTATATGAGGTGTTTTTGAACTACAGCATAGCCTTGATTAAAGTCCCCTGCAGTCAATAATTTGATCCCTTAAAGGGGACCTATTATGCCCCTTTTTTTACAAGATGTAATATAAGGTGCCCCCAGAATGTGTATGTGAAGACTGAGCTCAAAATACTCCACAGTTAATTTAGCATACCATGTTGTAAATGGCCATTTTTGAGTGGAAGGACAAACATGCTGTTTTTGTGTGTATATCTTTAAATGCAAATGAGCTGCTTCTCCCTGCCCCCTTTCTAGAAGAGGGCGGAGCCTTTAAAGCTGTGCCGGATACCCATGCAATCTTATCCCGAAATGACAAGATTCGGCTGTTAGTTTAACTTTTGACAAGTATGATTACAGCGAACAATCAGATCTGTGTTCTGACCCAGAGAGAGCCGTTATCATGTCTTATCAGTTATCAGCCACACAATGTTATTATTTATGTGTAATATTTATTCACAGAACTAATGGGATAAAAGAATATAGCACAGAAAACTTTAGGAGAAATAATAATGATAACAATTCATATATTTAATAAAAGATATTTCAATGTTATTTAAATTAAAATATATTCTATAAATAATCATGGTTAGACTTTTTTTATCAATACAGAGTAATTCCTGCCTTTAATCTTTCCTGGACTGAGAAGTCACAAAAAAATGTGTTGGCTGTCATCAGCATCAATCATGTGCCGTGTAAAAGAGGATCCGTCTTTCTTGCTAATCCTCGTTCTTTGGGATAGAGTCTTGTCTCATCTTACACATATGTCAGCCGGGTCCCCGCTAGTCAGCCTCAAAGGGATTTTGAGCCAAACATGGGCGAGAAGTCAGGTGACATCCTCACTGATGTCTTCTGCTAGTAATAGCTTCCTGTCATGGCTTTTTCCCGACAAACGTTTGCTCTGAGTATTGGAAAGCTTTATCATCAAAGCATAAAGTTTCATTCTTCATCCAGGGCGAGATCCAAGGTCCCTCTGATGGTCAGGCCTTTACAAGAGAAGTGCACAACAGGGACAAGCTGGCAAAAACTAAATCAAAACATTTGTTTCCCCATTCATACTCGCATATACACTTTTTCCCCAAATCCCAAATAACAAAATGAGGACTGGAGTTACAAATAATCACGCTGAGGAAGGGAAGCATATTGGAAAAAGTGTGTTTATATAACACTGTAAAGTATTTTCTAAGGTACAGTTTCGTTAATCCAGTGCCTTTTTGAAGTAGGACAGTTTTCCAGATCACTATTATAGATTTTTACCAGGATGAAATACATGAATAGCAGATTCTGTACTCTTTCAGAAGATGTGTCATAGCATCCCCTACCGTATAACAGTGAAAACACGGTTAAAAAAAAAATTCTGTGTTTGGCGGAGAAGCGTTTTCTCACAAATAAAGGAAATTCAGTGTTTGGCGGAGAAAGAGTTAAAGGATTAGTTCACTTTTAAAAAAACTTTTGCTGATAATTTACTCACCCCCATGTCATCCAAGATGTGCATGTCTTTCTTTTTTCAGTCGAAAAGAAATTTAGGTTTTTGATGAAAACATTCCAGGGGTTTTCTCCATATAATGGACTTCAGTGGGCTCCAAACGGTTCAAATACGAGCGTGGTCATAGATGTATACGTAGATGCCTCATTAGCGCCTGCACGGATCAGTAGAATGAGGCATCTACGATCGATATATCTATGACCACGCTCGTATTTAACCTCACTTGACGGAAGTTATGGCGGAGCTCAGAGATGATCACCCTCGTCTAATAAGAGGTCAAATAATAGCATAAATACTGCTCGGTTTCTCGCAGAAACCGATCGTTTGGCTAGATAAGACCCATATTCATCGTCTGGTATGGTTTAAAGCCCTTTGAAGCTGCACTGAAACTGTCATTTGGACCTTGAACCGTTTGGAGCCCACTGAAGTCCATTATATGGAGAAAACCCCTGGAATGTTTTCATCAAAAACCTTAATTTCTTTTCGACTGAAGAAAGAAAGACATGGACATCTTGGATGAAATGGGGGTGAGTAAATTATCAGCAAAAGTTTTTTTAAAAGTGAACTAATCCTTTAATAAAGCTGTTTGTGAATGTAGAAGGTCTGCAACGTTTCAAAGATAAAAGTGCACGATAAAAGAGTTATTCCCCAGTTTCACAGACAAGGTACTAATGTACGTTTATAAAAGCCACTTAAATCCCCAAATTGAACTAAGGTCTAATCCTGGTCTAAACCCTGTCTGTGAAACCGGGCCAATGACTCCTAAAAGAAAGGTTTGATTTTTGAACTGTCTGAAATGAGTCAGTAATTCCAGTCTCAATTGCATAGGGAACAATGCATCTAATTTGCCCCGCCTTCAAACACTGTAGTTGTTGCTGAGACTGGCTGAGTTTGGTAGCCTGACAAGCCAGACCCACATCAAGATGTCGGGTCTGGGAACTCACCATTGGCAGGGCTCAATCCGAGGGGCGGGATAAACGGTTGTCTTTCAAATTCCCTCTGCACGCAATAGGATAACGCTACAACCAACCAGAGCAACGTGAAGCAGAGCTAGTTGATAGATTAAACCAACCCAGGCTCATTGGAAATACGTGACTATGCCTACATTTTTGCAAATCCTGAAATATGTTCCTCCAGGTACGTTTCCCTGCACAATTCAAGAAAAAAGTTGTGTAAGCACTAATTATAATTCCTATTGAAATACATTTAATTCTTTGCATTTGTAAAAGTAGACAGGATTTTATGAATATTTAAAGGCTACTTTTATATTTTGGAGCAACTAACCGCACTCCTACCCTAAACCTACCCACTTCTCAACAATAAAACACATAACAGACAAATAAAAGTACAGTCACAGGTATTTATTGCAAAAACTGACCAGAACAGTGTAAAAGTATTAACTCATGTTGCGTTCCAAGACTTCTGAAGTCATACGATATCTTCATGTGAAGAACAGAGTTGATGTTTTAATCGCTGAAATGATGATCCAATCCGCCGCTCCATGTGAAACCCTCCACTCGTTCATATTTCATTCAAATAATGACGCGGTCGGTCACGAGACACACAAGAGCCAATGGCATTTTACAATCAAAGCTGACGTAATGACGCAATTGGTCACGAGACATACGACAGCCAATGCTGTCAAAGCTGACGTAACGGCGGCAATTTTCAAATATGATCTTCGTGGGTGGACTCACGATGAGCGGCTTTTGGGGATTTTCTTCACAAAATCAATCGTTTGGCCTCGAAACACTTGGAATATTTGTACTTTTAAATAAAGGTAAGTGTTTTTTGCTAGTTTCAGCCTGACGCAGTTCTCATTTTCACGTCCAGCTCCACGTTGTTTAAATAGCAAATGCACTCGCATCCATCTGTTCACCCATGGTGAAAACCAGCTGGTCTGAAAAACAGGTGTGTTCAGGAGCATTGTTGGTGTGTTGCTATTTTGAGGAACTGATAACGACTACGCCATTGACCAACAAAAACCTGGTCTAAAGTCAATAGTGCAGTATTTTTCGTGTTATTTAAAGGCCGTGTTAGTAATATAAGCCTATATGCGGGTGCACAACGCATGTACACTCTGATTATTACACACACAGCAGCACACATACATTTTTAAATATGAAAAATGTAAGGATTAAAATGTAAAAGATTATTATTGTGTACATAAATATAATAATGCCATAAGTGATAGACATTGCATGTATCAGAATTAGCCTACCTATTTGAATTATAACCGTTATCCATTTTTGGCTTAAGTTAAATATCAGAGTAGGGATGGCAAGGCTTGATAATAACAAAATGCTTTGGTTAACCCAGCTATATTTCTGAAGAATCAGACCCAAGATTTACACTTTGATTTACACTTGATTTACATATTGTATTCACCAACCCAAAATCTCAAACATTTACATAATACAAAAAAAAAAAAAGCATTTGGGGAAACTGGACTGGAAAAGAGAATGATAAAACGTAGCTGATGGAGAAGCCGACAAGGTTTGGTGATGGATGAAATGTCTTTGCAAAAGTCAGCACCTTTGGAAAACCCAGTTCACTTAATATAATCCCAATGTTGAAGAAAGGAAAGAATTCCTGTCTTTCACAAGTGCAATCCACTTTAAATGTCCAAATTTCATGATCCCCACAAAGCAGAAAGTTAGTTGAAGCAAACCTTATGCAAATACTTTCCACACATGAAAGAAAGCATAGGAATAAAAGGTCCATCTAAATAGAAGACACGGTCACAATAAGCATGAATAGCTCAATGCTCAATACACTCAATATCATAGTTATACATTAAATACATGCTCTGGTTTTGGTAATATTTGTAAAAAACTTACTGATTGACCAAAAGGAAACACATTCCTCAATCAAAGGACCTTATAAAGTCAAACGGAATAACCCAAGAAATCCATTGCTTCCTCAATCCACATGCTTGGCTACTTCTTCAGGTATAGTACCTGGCTAAATACTCAGCTATGAAGACGATTCAAATCCGCCATGTACATGTGAATCCGCCACAGCGCGAGGCAAATGGCTTTTAAAGGGAATGAGAGATTGACTCTGATTGGTTTATTGCATGTTATGCCAAAACACACCCATGACTCATTAAGAGATTAGGGACAAGCCTTTTAGACCATTTTTTCCATCGTTAAACTATCACAAATGGATTCGGACACGTGCACCTGTGTCGTGAGCTTCAGACCATGTGCTTAGATCGTTAAAATAGGGCCCGGAGATCCAGAGCTGAATCCAGATATGGTAACGGCCGTTTCCGACAAACGCTGTAAGTGGTCGACCAAACACAACAGACTGGACCATCTGACCAATCAGAGCAGAAGCTCTTGGAAAGGCGGGGTTTGGAGAGACTGACTCCTTGATCAAACCGTTTCAGACTCTGTGAGAAAAGAGCTGATGCTGTTGCTGCTTATTTTATAAGACAATAGTGTTTTTGAGTGTTTTAAATAACATAACGGGCACTTTAATAATTGCGAAGGAGATGCAAGCACTGCTGTCACTCACTGGTTTATAGTGACAGGACATTTGCATGCATTCAAACTCATTTAGCAGCAAAGATCTGAACGCACAATTGAGCACAAATAGACTGATGAATGTGCATTCGTCTCACTGTAATCCTAAACCACTGAATCCAATTACTGAGAGAGAGACTTGTCCTTGACTTTATACAGACTGTACAAATTATGAATATTTCTGCATATTTTCATCCTTTTCTTAATATAAAATATTTAAGATTAGCACGTAAAGTACATAGAAATCGCACTTTTTTATTTTTAAGTGGCTGTTCTGAAAAGCAATGAGGTGATAAAATATGAGGCTAGTGGAATAAAACATGATGACACACAGCTGTGCTTGATGATGGATGCTGCACTTTTAAAACTAACATCACGTTTCATTCTGATCACCAGGTTATTTCTGACCTTTTTATTCTTCCATTGACATTATTCTCAAATGTCTTTTTTTAAATGGTTGAATCTTATAATCTCAAAAATACTATGTACAGAGGGCAATACCATGATATTTACTATAATGTTTACAAGGCAGTGCAAGGTTCTTTAAAGAATATAATTATAATTATATAATCTAACATAATATAATTTATATAATATAATGTAAAATAATAAAATAAATATAATATAATTATAAAGAATATAGTTATGTTCATAACTGTTAAAACATTTTTGTTAACTAAAAGCTTATATTATAAAAAACTTAATATTTTTAAAGTTATATTAATATATATATATATATATATATATATATATATATATATATATATATATATATATATATATATATATATATATATATATATATATATATATATATATATATATATATTTATTTATTTATTTATTATTGGGGAAAAAAATATTTTATCCAACCAAAATATTTGAAAATTTGAACAATTGCAAAAGTTGAAACACTAAAATAACTAATGGGAATTAAACTGAAATAAAAAAAATTAAAATTAAAAATGTTATATAAATATTTAAAGAAAAATAATAAAAATGACAAAGCGTGCAACAAAATCTCTAAAAATTAAACTCAAATTAAACAAAAATGTGAAATAATAATAATAAAACCTATAATATTATAATAAAATCACTATAATATAAAAAATAATAATAATAATGGTGTATTAAAATGATTAGTTATGGTGCTTTAGATTATATAATTTCTCCAGGAGATAAAATAACCAAACATGATAAATTCCATACAAAACAATCTTTTCCTTTACCATCGCTGTTGCTGTGTTTTCCATTATCATGTGTGGTATCGTACAGTAATGGTATCCTGGGACCTTTAGTTTTACTCTGGTAGGGATGCTGCATAATAAATGTCCGAACGTGAGCACCGAGTTTGCTATCGGATCGCATAATCAATATTAAATATAGTCAATATACACTAAAAAGCGGCACAGATCCGCAAACAGCATTGATGTAAATAAAATCCCAAATGGTCTGAGATGGTGTTTTAGTCTACGGCTGCAGCTCTATGTGCTATTATAAAGTTCGCTGATCCAGGATCAGATTTCCTCAGCCGATACTGAATTCTGTGTGTATAAACCCCGGCAGTTTGGCGGACCCAAGGTCAGGCCTCGGCTGTGACCTCCAGCGAGCTCCTGATGGAAATCTAACCAAGCATCACGGGCAATTTGAGTCCTCGGAGTAAACAAACAGAAGTGCTCTTCAAAGGCCGAGGTCCAAACAGAGAGTGGCAGCCGCTGGGCCGAGGGAGACCTCACACTGACCGCCCAGCACTGGCACAGTGGAACAACACAAAGGCTTTTAGATTACGTCTTGCTAATGCATGTTATTTTTACATTCTCTCTGCTGGCCGGTGTGGTCGCATTAGAAAATGTCTAATATTGGATAGTCTTGCATTGGCAGACTTTTGACTAGCACAAATCTCTTGCACTCATGCAGCTTCTTCTGGTCAATAAATGCCCACTTAGACAGGAAAAACCATCTGACCGACACGCAACGTGACCATTGCTTTTTTAAACCACCACTTAGTTTATATTGAAGGATATGCATGTGATATGATATGTGAAATGTTTCTTAATGTTAAATGAATGCCCTTTTTACTTCTGTGCAATATGGTAACACTTCACAATAAGGTCCTATTAGTTTATATGCATTACTAACAAAGAGCAATGCACACTCTCTCTCTCTCTCTCACACACACTCACATATTCTCTCTCTCACACACACACTACACACTCTCTCTCACACACACACACTACACACTATCTCTCACTCACGCACTCTCTCTCTCACACACACACTCACATATTCTCTCTCACACACACACACTACACACTCTCTCTCACTCACGCACTCTCTTTCACACACACACACACACACACACACACACACACACACACACACATACACTCACATATTATCTCTCTCACACACACACACATACACTCACATATTATCTCTCTCACACACACACACACTACACACTCTCTCTCTCTCACTCACGCACTCTCTCTCACACACACTCACATATTCTCTCTCACACACACACTACACACTCTCTCTCACTCACGCACTCTCTCTCACACACACACACACTCACATATTCTCTCTCACACACACACACACACACACACACACACACACACTCTCTCTCACTCACCCACTCTCTCTCACACACACACACACACAGTACACACTCTCTCTCACTCACGCACTCTCTCTCACACACACACACTCACATACTCTCTCTCACTCACTCACACACACACAGGTGTGACCTGTGACCTTAAAGAGACAGCAGCCTAACCTGCTGTTGTCCATCATTAATGTAATCCAACAACAAAAGAATTAGATAAGAAAATCTCTCAATATTCTTGTGGCATAACCTTAATAGCTTTCATAGATGAAACTATATTTTATTTAATTTCTATATTTATAAACATACTTTGTTAACCATGGTGTACTCACACTAGGCACGGTTGCCTTGTACCGCACCCGAGCACGATTGCCCCCCTCTCCCGCTGGCCTGCATTCACATTGCACTTAACGCACCGGGCCAGGGCACGCTTACGTCATTCACAATTCAACTTTTTGTTTTGAAAAAGACCGGAAGAAAAGCGCTTTCGCTAATAGAATACCTAATAGATTTATCATTTATGCCACGATTTTCACTTGACTGCATTTGACATTTCATAAGATTGTTACGGAGGCAGCTGACTTTGATGGAGAAATTTGCAGCTTTACTCGCAAACTACAATTTATGTTCATCAATAAGGTGAGAACCAGGGCCGTTATAAACCTAAATATACTTGATTTAATTGAACAGTAGATTCAAGTAGTAATAGTTTGGTGTTTGCTGTCATGACGTAGCGCACAGCTGTTCCGTGCTCTGACGTGGTTAGCGCTCACACTGCATGAACCCAACCGAACCGTGCTCTGGCACACCTCCTCCATGCGGGCCAGGTCCAGCCACTCACACTAGGCGCTCTGAACCGCGCCTGGGCATGGAACGGAGCGCTCACACTTGTCAAACAAACCAGGCTTTGGGGGTCAAACGTGTTCGGGCACGGTTCAGAGCGCCTAGTGTGAGTACACCCTTAAACCTCAATGATGGCACAGCGTGCATTCATCCAACAAAGCAGCAATAATAATGCCTTAACGTAATAAAGGAAATTTAGTTTCGATACTTAAGTTCTTTTAAGTATCTGTACTTTTACTTAAGTGAAAATCTATGTTTACAACTTTAACTTGTAACTAATATTTGACCAGTAATAGTTTTACTTTTATTCAGGTAATGAGGTTCGGTACGTTGTCCACCTCTGTACTGTAGACTTCAGCTAATTTAATCTCATTGTCACTTAGGAGTAACAACTGAGATTTTAAGAGCTTTCATTTTCCTTCCTATAGGAAGCCGTTATGGTATGTATATGTACTTAAAAGTAAGTAAAAACACACTACGAAGACATCGAAGTATTTATTTATTTATTTATTTTTTGGAAGTGCACATCATGTTATAGGAAAAGAGAAAAAAACACTACAGGAAATTATTACCAATTTAGGAAAAAGATTATTTAAATTGAACAATGTGAGCAAAGAAAAGAACAGATGTACATGTGTCACGCGGCGTTCTCTAACGTAACGTAATGCGTTCACAGCCAACTCTCTTTTTGTCTCTCTGTGTGGTTAAACTGTTGTACTGAGCCGCCCTGCTGTTTTATTTCATTTTGAGTGGATATGACAGAGTGTCCTGTGTTCGTAGCTGAATGTAGTCGCAGTGTGTCACCGCTGATTGCCGTTTCACAAAGCAAAACGGACGGCCGGTGTTCTTGTTTGCCTTTGTTATCCGTCCGGTCCTCAATCACACACTGCATTTTCATTGTTTAAAAGTTCTGCTGCAACGCTCACAGAGACTGCTTTTCTTGGCCATCAGTGATTAAATCAGTGAAGTTTTTCCTATAATTGCAGTTTAAAAAACCTGTTTAATTTTAAGAGTGGTGTTGCTAAGCAAACTATTACTGTTGCTCAGTTGTGATATTGAACAATTAACAATCAGGTATAACATTATGACCACTGACAGGTGAAGTGAATAACACTGATGATCTCTTCATCATGGCTCCTGTTAGTGGGTGGGATATTTTAGGCAGCAAGTGAACATTTTGCCCTCAAACTTAGAAGCAGGAAAAATGGGCAAGCTTAAGGATTTGAGCGAGTTTGACAAGGGCCAAATGGTGATGGCTAGACGACTGGGTCAGAGCATCTCCAAAACTGCAGCTCTTGTGGGGTGTTCCCGGTCTGCAGTGGTCAGGATCTATCAAAAGTGCTCCAAGGAAGGAACAGTGGAGAACCGGCCACAGGGTCATGGGCGGCCCAGGCTCATTGATGCACGTGGGGAGCGAAGGCTGACCCGTGTGGTCCGATCAAACAGACGAGCTACTGGAGCTCAAACTGCTCAAGAAGTTAATGCTGGTTCTGATAGAAAGGGGTCAGAATACACAGTGCATCAGTTTGTTGCGTATGGGGCGGCATAGCCGCTGACCAGTCAGGGACCCATGCTGACCCCTGTCCACCAGCGAAAGCACCAACAGTGGCACGTGAGCATCAGAACTGGACCACGGAGCAATGGAAGAAGGTGGCCTGGTCTTCAAATTTCCCAGATCTCAATCCAATTGAGCATCTGTGGGATGTGCTGAACAAACAAGTCTAATCCATGGAGGTTCCACCTTGCAACTTAATGGATTTAAAGGATCTGCTGCTAACATCTTGGTGCCAGATACCACAGCACACCTTCAGGGGTCTAGTGGAGTCCATGCCTCGACGGGTCAGGGCTGTTTTGGCAGCAAAAGGGGGATCAACACAGTATTAGGAAGGTGGTATGCCTGATCGGTGTATAACAATAAACACATTTATTTAAGTGAAGTGTGTAGAGATGTATTATTTGCTACAGCTCAGCAGAGAAATAGCTGTCTCTCAGTCTACTGGTGCGGGTCCTGATGCTGCGGTACCGTCTGCCTGATGTTAGCAGGGAGAGCAGATCATGGCTTGGGTGGCTGGAGCCTCCAATGATCTTCCGTGCTTTCCTCGCACATCGCTGAGTGTAGATATCCTGGAGGGAGGAAGCTCACCTCCGATGATGTGCTGAGCTGTCCGGGCCACTCTCTGCAGGGCTTGAGAGCGGTGCAGTTCCTGTACCAGGTGATGAGACAACCACTACGGATGCTCTCCACAGTCCAACTGTAGAACTGTTTGAGAATGTGTTGCCTGAGGAAGAAGAGATGCTGATGGGCTGATGGGCTTTTCTGTTGGTGGTCAGGTCCCCATTGTGTCATCTGCAAATTTGACAGTGACATTATTTACACCACATGAAGAAAAAAGGCTTTGGTGAATCATAGTTAATATACAGTAATTGATGTTTGACCGCATAATCTTGACTTTTTATCTCATAATTGACTTAGCATCTCAATTTCAACATTATATCTAATCTCATACAGTAATCATGACTGTCATAATTTTGACATTATATGCCATAATTATCTTCTGATCTCATAATTATATTTTAATCTCATAATTATGAATTTTTATTTCAATTTTCAATCAAAAATATGAGATACTAAATTGAAACTGACAAGTCATCACTGACAAAAATCATAATTATAAGGCTATATTAAAAATACAACTTTTTATATCATAGTTATGACTGTCATAATTTTGACATTTTATGCCATAATTATCTTCTGATCTCATAATTATATTTTAATCTCATAATTATTAATTTGAAAATGACAAGTCATAATTATGACAATTCATCACTGACAAAAAAAATCATAATTATTAGGCTATATAAAAAATACATAAACTAAAAAAAACTTTTTATATCATAGTTATGACTGTCATAATTGTAACTTTTTATCTCATAATTATGACTTTTAATTCAATTTTGACAGTTTATCTCCTAATTACCTGATAATTAAAATTTCAGTTCTCACAATAATTATGACTTTTTATCTCATAATTGACTTAGCATCTCAATTTCAACATTTATCTCATAATTTCATCTCATCTCATACAGTAATCATGACTGTCATCATTTTTGACATTTTATCTCATAATTACCTGATAATAATTTTGATGTTGTATGCCATAATTGTGTTAACCTCATACAGTAATTGATGTTTGCCCTCATAATTTTGACTTTTTATGTCATAATTGCCACGTGTGAGCAGGGATGAGGAGAGATGGGAATCCAAATGCAGTATAATCAATTTAATAACAAAACAGCATCCAAAGTAAATCCAAGAACAAGGGTACACAGAACCTGCCAGGAGGGTCACAACAGGAACACGCATACAGCAGAGCATCGGCCGACAAACAACAACTGAAGCACAGAGGTGTGTGTGTATACACACAGGGAAACAGGAGCTGTGTCTCATTTCGGAAGGCTGCGTCCTCCGTAGGGCGCATTCGAAGGCTGCATACGTCATAAGGCTGTCTCATTTTAAACAGAGTGAGTAGGACACTCCAAATGTGACCTTCAAATGCGCCCTTCTTTTACAGGAATTCGGAGTGTGCATGAGGTGTAGTCTTTGCTGCTGCAGATAACCCACAATTCTTTGCGTCGCCGTTAACAACCGTCCAATTTTTTAAATATTATTTGAAAACATGGCACCACCATCAGATATACATGCAAGCGTTCATGTGGTGTTTAAATGAAAGTAGTTTTTTTTTTTTTAAGCTGTATTACCTCAAACAGACAGGTGTGGTGAACAGGATTACAAGTGTTTAGTGATTTCTAAACGTTTAGAACAGTACATTGCTGTCAAGGAAAGTAACTTTCATAGTCATTTTCAAGTTATAAATAATTTTCATGAAAACATGAAAACTACAAAGGACTACAAAACACGACGAAACAGGAACTAACAAAAGAGTCCTCACAAGACAGGGAAACACAGGCTGGAATCATGACAATAATTATGACCTTTTTGTCGCATAAATGACTTTACATCTCAATTTAAACATTTTATCTCATAAATTCATCTTATCTTATACAGTAATCATGACTTTGTCATCATTTTGACAATTTATGCCATAATTATGTCGTCTTATCTCATAATTGTCTTTATCAAAATTTTGATATTTTATCTCATAATTACCAGATATTTCAATTTTGAGTTCTCAAACAATAACTATGATTTTGTTTTCCATAATTTTATCAGATGCTTGAATTATGACTTTTTATGTCATAATTGTGACTTTTCTATCTCAAAATTGACTTAGCATCTCAACATGTTCTCATAATTTATGATTTTGTATGTCATATTTAAATTTTTTATCTCATAATTAATACTGTTTCAATTATAACTTATGTTCCCTTTCAGTCGGTCACGTTAAGCGTCGTCGGCGTTACCGGCAATTGGGATCACTTCAGGGAGCCCCTATCAGCTTCGAGATAAAGAGAACTGGCCAATGGCCATTGGCGTGCGTGTTTTGCATATCGCACCGCCCCGCGCGCGTATAAAGCGGATGCAATCGCCACGCACCATTGTCATTCACTTCGGGCGAACAGCGTTCAGGTCGAAGACTAAGACTGCCATTTCAGCAGAGAGAGAGAGAGAGAGAGAGAGAAGACGCTCGTGTTGGCGTTACAGCACACAACAGCGCGACCGCGGGCTCACAGCTGCAGCAAACAACTGCTGTTCTCACAGCACTTTTCAGTGAGTGCAGCACACAGGCTGCACTATTTCCTGTGTGCTGCCGGTTTTCCTGGGTGCTTCAGCACATTAGAGGCGTTTCCTCACAAAAAGAGCAACACGGGTGTGACACTGCGTCTTTTTCAAGATGTCATTCCACCCGTGCGTTTCTGGATGCGGTCGTTCCCTCTCGCCCGCTGACGGTCACAATCGCTGTCTCACGTGTTTGGGCGTTCAGCACACTGAGGCAGCGTTTGTGGATAGTTCATGTTCTCACTGCGGGAACATGACTATCGCGGAGCTTAGATCGAGACTCGCCTACCTTCGGGAAGGTGGGGTCCCCCTCCGCATACCTCGATCTAGTGCTATTCCTGCCCAACAGCAGGATAGACCTGCCGACGGATGCCGGGGTGATCTGAGGATTACGTTCAGGGCAAACCCGCGGCGAGCCTCCAGCGGGCCTGATCCCTCACAAGCTCCGCGGCGGTGGTGCTTCCGAGAGAAACTGCTGGCCCCTCCTTGGGCGTCCAGTGGTGACTTTGGGCACCAGCGGATGAGCAGATGTCGATCGCTGCATCGGAGGAGTTTCAGTCCTCGGAGGATGAAGACTCAGCTGTACTGCCTCCCTCTGGGAGAGTGGCAGTTGAGTCGGACCCGAGTTGGCGGCTATGCTTTCCCGGGCCGCCGAGAAGGTCGGGCTTGAGTGGAACCCTCCACCACGTCCCGAACCTTCGAGGTTGGATGATTGGTTTCTCGGGCGGCTCGCGCTGGTTCTCAGCGTCCGCCCGGTGCCTTCTTCCGGAGGTGCATGACGAGCTGACTAGGTCGTGGGCGGCGCCTTTAGCGCCAGAAACAGACCTAGCAGCTCCTCCTCCTCACTACCCTCGGCGGCGGACAGGCCAAGGGTTACGTGGGGATCCGCCCGGTTGAGCGGGCGTCGCGATGCAACTGTGTCCGGCGACGCGTCCAACTGGCGTGGTGACCAGCGTCTCCGTCCAAGGCCTGTAAGTTCTCTTCCAACCTGGTTGCGAGGCTTACAGGTCCTGTGGACAGGCCGTCCGCCCTGCACGCCATGAGTTTGCTCCAGGTGCACCAGGCCCAGGCGCTCATGGATCTGCACAGGGTAGGCCTGACCAATAGCTCCTCCGAGAGCTCGGACGGCGACGGACCTTGCCCTCCGGCGGCGAAAGTCACCGCCCGTTCCATTGGTCAGGCGATGTCCACCTTAGTGGTCCAGGAACGGCATCTCTGGCTCAACCTGGCGACGCCAGGAGACCGACAAGTATCGGTTCCTGGACTCCCCATTTCACCGGCCGGGTTGTTCGGCGACGCGTCGAGAGCCGCCCAACAGTTCTCGGCGCCCAGAAGCAGGCGGAGGCTATCAGGCACATCCTGCCCGGCGACCAGCGGCTGCTCCGCTCCACCGCCCGGCCGCAGCACCTCCGCCTGCCCGTCGCCGAGGCGTCCACCTGCCGCCGCCTCCGCTCCGCCCGGCCCAGCAGCACTCTACATCGCGCGTGGGCATGGAGCCGGCGCGGGAAGGACGTCCAGCCCGCTCAGGCCGCTGCCAAGCCAGGTGGCAAGCGCCGTCGTAGAGACCCTGAGACGGGCCGCCCAGAGATGGAGAAACTGCTCTTCAGGAGATGGCTGCAGCACCACTCCTTTCCCGGAGGAGGGCCGGGGAGATTTTTGTTCTGTATTTTCTGTTCCGCCGCTGGTCCTAGCGCCAGCGTCCAGAAAGAGCAGTTTCCAATATCTCTGGGTGCCAGAGAGCGCGTCTGTCGGTGGGCGGCGCTCCCATGCCTTGTCACCCTCGGCGCCTCTCTGTTCGCCAGCAGGGGATGCCGGCTGCGGGGCGCACTCAAGAGGCCTTCCTGCACTCGCACATCCCCTCAGCGGAAGCAGGTGAGTGTTGCACAGCACACACAGGTCCCACTGCGAGCCGCCACCAGGCCGTTCGAGTCGGATCCCTGCATGCCGCCTCGCTGCCCGCTGCGGTGCGTCAGTGGTGCCGATGGTCCGCTTGCACGGTTCCTGGGAGCCTGGCTAGCGCTTCCCAGGCCGTCTCGCTGGCTCATCCGTACCATCAGACTCGGCTATGCGATTCAGTTCGCCCGGCGTCCCCCCAAGTTCAGGGGCATCCACTTCACCTCCGTGTCGAAGGAGGATGCTCCTGTGCTCAGGGAGATCGCGGTCCTACTGGCGAAGGGCGCGATAGAGCCGGTCCCTCTAGCCGATATGAAGACTGGCTTCTACAGCCCGTGCTTCATTGTACCCAAGAAAGGCGGCGGTGACGGCCAATCTTGGATCTGCGGCGCTTGAACCGGTCCCTTCACAGGCTGCCGTTCAAGATGCTCACGCAGAAACGCATCTTCAGGTGCGTCCGTCCCCAAGATTGGTTTGCAGCGATCGACCTGAAGGACGCGTACTTTCATGTCTCGATTCTCCCTCGACACAGGCCATTTCTTGCTGCGTTCGGCGGACGAGCATATCAGTACAAGGTCTTACCCGCCGGGCTAGCCCTGTCGCGCGTCTTCACGAAGGTGGCGGGGCGGCCATTGCTCCCATGAGGAGCAGGCGTTCGCATCCTCAACTACCTCGGCGACTGGCTGATTCTGGCGCGGTCGCGAGGGCAGTTGTGCGAACACAGGGACAGGGTGCTCAGACACCTCAGCCAGTTGGGGCTTGGGTCAACTGGGAGAAGAGCAAACTCTGCCCCACGCAGAGAGATCTCTTTTCTCGGGATGGAGCTGGACTCGGTCGCCCAGACAGCGCGCCTCACCGAGGAGCGCGTCCAGTCGGTGTTGAACTGCTTGAATTCGTTCAAGCGCCAGAACAGCGGTACCACTGAAACATTTTCAGAGGCTCCTGGGGCATATGGCATCTGCAGCAGCGTAACGCGCGCTCGGATTGCTTCATATGAGACCGCTTCAACGCTGGCTACGATCGAGTCCCGAGATGGGCGTGGCACAGCGGTTCCCTCCGTGTCCAAGTGACGCCGAGTTGCCGCCAAACCTTCAGCCCGTGGTCGGACCCTTCATTTCTACGGGCAGGAGTGCCTCTAGAACAAGTGTCCAGGCATGCTGTTGTCTCCACGGATGCCTCATCCACCGGCTGGGGTGCCACGTACAACGGGCTTGCAGTTTCGGGTCTTTGGACGGGACCCCAACTGCAATGGCATATCAATTGCCTGGAGTTGTTAGCAGTTCATCTTGCACTCTCAGCCGCCTCAAGGGGCGCTCAGAGGCAAGCACGTTCTGGTCCGTCGGACAGCACTGCGCGCCGCTGCGTGCATCAACAAACAGGGTGGTCTACGCTCCCGTCGCATGTCACAACTCGCCCGCCATCTCCTTCTGTGGAGTCAGAAGCATCTGAGGTCGCTTCGCGCCACTCACATTCGGGCCTGCTCAATCGTGCAGCCGGCGAGCTCTCACGTCAGCAGGTGCTCCCGGGAGAGTGGAGACTCCATCCCCAGGTGGTCCAGCTGATATGGAGCCACTTCGGGACCGCGCAGGTAGACCTGTTTGCCGCCCCGGACTCGGCCCATTGCCAGTTGTTTTACTCCTGACCGAGGAACCCTCGGCTCGGATGCCCTGGCACACAGCTGGCCCGGGGCCTACGCAGTATCGTTTCCCAGTGAGCCTTCTCGCACAGACACTGTGCAAAGTCAGGAGGGCGAGAGCAGGTCCTGTTGGTAGCTCCGTATTGGCCCAGCAGGACTTGGTTCCCGGAACTAGTGCTCCTTGCGACAGCACCTCCTTGGCCCATTCCTCTGAGGAAGGACCTCCTGACTCAGAGGCAGAGCACCCTTTGGCACCAGCGTCCGGACCTCTGGTCACTCCATGTTTGGTCCCTGGGCGGGGCGGAGGTTCTAGGTGGGTTACCACAGACTGTGGTAGACACCATCACTTCCGCTAGAGCCCCGTCTGAGGCGACTCTGTGCGTTGAAGTGGAACCTGCTCGTCGACTGGTGCTCCTCTCACCGAGAGGACCCCGAAGGTGTTCGGTCGGGTCAGTGCTTTCCTTCCTACAAGAAGGGTTGGGCGAAGGCTGTCTCCCTCCACCCTCAAGGTGTATGTTGCCGCTATAGCCGCAAATCATGACTTGGTAGAAGGTAAGTCCTTGGGAAAGCACGATCTGATCGTCAGGTTCCTGAGGGGGGCAAGGAGACTAAATCCGCCTCGCCCCCTCTATACCCTCTTGGGACTTAACTCTGGTGCTTACAGCACTGCAGAGAGCGCCCTTTGAGCCCTTGCAGTCAGCTGAGTTGAAAGTCCTGTCTTTGAAAACAGTTCTCCTGGCTGCATTGGCCTCCATCAAGAGGGTAGGGGACCTGCAGGCATTTTCGGTCGACGAATCGTGCCTGGGAATTCGGGCCCGGTAACTCTCATGTAATCCTGAGACCCGGCCGGATATGTGCCCAAGGTTCCCACCACTCCCTTTCGGGATCAGGTGGTGAACCTGCAAGCGCTGCCTTCGGAGGAGGCAGACCCAGCCCTGGCTTTTCTCTGTCCCGTCCGTGCCCTGCGGATGTGCGTGGACAGAAGCATGCAAAGCTTTAGGACCTCAGAGCAGCTCTTCGTCTGTTATGGAGGACAGCAGAAGGAAAGGCTGTCTCCAAGCAGAGGATGGCCCACTGGATAGTGGATGCTATCGTCTTGGCGTATGATTCCCAAGGCGTGCCCTGCCCGCTCGGGGTTAGAGCCCACTCCACCAGGGTGTGGCCTCTTCCTGGCGCTGGCTCGTGGCGCCTCGCTGACAGATATTTGTAGTGCTGCGGGCTGGCGACACCCAACACGTTAAGCTAGATTCTTAGCCTACGTGTAGAGCCGGTAGCTTCCGTGTGCTCGCTTCCCATAGCCAGTAACACCGAAGTGCCCGTTCTAGTGTCGGCTTGCTGCGCCACTCCCTTCCTTGGAGCGGATATGTGCGCTTATATGCTCCAGTCGAGTTCCCCAGATTGGCGAACCCTGTCGAGTCCTCCGCAACCCTCGGCAGTCGGACGTGGCGGGCGTCAGGCGCCAGGTCTAACACTCGTAAGCATTGGTGGAACTTGTGTTAGGCTGGGTTCCATATGTTGTGACCCCTCGGCGGTCCCATATGTGTATTCTTCCACGGTAGTGCTCCCACGGCGAGCCCGTGTCTTTCCCTCGGCAGAGCCGGCTCTGCCGTCTCAGTCTGGTGTTGTTCCCCGCCTACTTGGCGGGGCCACCCCTGGGACTTTCGTATGTTGTACTGCCCACGGCCAGTCCATGCGTGTATTCTCCACATGGAATTCCCTCTGGGCTTGATGTGGCTTCCGCGGCGTCCTCGGGCACGCTTTCCCAGCGTTATCCAATAGTCTGCTGAATGGGTCTTGCGGAACAGCAGTGTGACTCCCCTGCGTGAGTTCCGCCCGGTGCAGGCGGGGTCTGAGGGCTTTTCGCGGGCGCTGGAAGTGGTAGTAAACTGTGGCGTTTTCCAAAGATCCCAATTAAATCGGTAGCGTCCGGCGTCGTCGAGCGTGACCGACTGAAAGGCGTCTCGATTGCGTATGTAACCCTCGTTCCCTGAAGGAGGAGCGGAGGCGTCGTCCGTCGCCACAGTTGCTGTACCATCACTACAGGGCGAGTCACTAGTTCGGCTCCTCAGTGAAAAACAATGGTGCGTGGCGATTGCATCCGCTTTATACCGGCGCGCGGCGGGTGCGATATGCAAAACACGCGCGCCAATGGCCATTGGCCAGTTCTCTTTATCTCGAAGCTGATAGGGGCTCCTGAAGTGATCCCAATTCGTCGGTAACGTCGGCGACGTCTCCGTTCCCTCCTTCAGGGAAGCGAGGGTTATACGTAACGAGGCGTTCTCAATTTTGACATTGTATCTCATAGTTACCTGATAATTGAATTTTGAGTAGTCTCATACAATAATTATGATTATGTCATAAATTTATCTCATACAGTAATTGATGTGTGACCATCATTGTGACTCATCTCATAATTGACTTAGCATTTCAATTTAAACATTTTATCTCATAATTTCCTCTCATATCATACTGAAATCACGACTTTGTCATTGTTTTGAGTGTATATGTCCTCTTGTACTCTTTTTATCTCATAATTATGATTTACCAAAGCATTTTTTCTTTTGTGATAGAAATATACTCTCCACTTTAGACACCTAGCAACCACTCAGAACACCATGACAACTGCATAGCAACACCCTGACAACCACCCTCATCTTCTTGGTAAAATGTGAAATGTAGTTTCCTGTATAAAGTGTGCCAGACTGATTGATGAGGTGAATAGATCAACATGGCATCCCGTCCTCAAAATGCGTCCTGCGACTTTCCATTTTAGCAGAGCAGAAGACCAGAATTCAATTTGTCCGGTGCAACAAAAAAAAGTCCCCCCAAAAAATGTATCTCTGAGATTCAAGCAAAGGGCCTGAGGTTGTAGTCTCATGTCATCTTCTGAAAAACATCCCTGATGAACATTAGATTGCCTCCAGCACAATCTATAGCTTCACCCTTGGACAGAAAAATGGCTTTTATATGAACACGAATTAATAAGAGATTGCTTAAAATGAAAATATGAAACTTGTGAAGCATCTGTCTTGGTATTGATTCGTGTCAGCCGATTCTGGCTAATGTGACCCATGAGAAGCCGCTTCCTCTGAAACGTATTACCTGCCTTAGCGTTCAACCTCGCTAACTGCACAGTGCACCATCACTTATGCCCGGCAGGGGAAACAAGATTGCTTAAAAACATGATTTTTTTGGACAACTGTAAAATATTACTTTATTAACATCATGTCACATGCAACTTGCTGTTATAATTCACTACTGACATTTTTATCACAGTTCACTGAAGGCATGTACACTAGATGACTGAAGTGTGTCGCCATTTAAGTGTGCAACAATGAAGAAGAGTGAGTTAAGCAGCTGTTTATATATGCATGCTCCTGTGTTGTGATTGGCTGGATTTGATCATCATGCTCCAACCAAACTCTGTGTACTCCATTTGACTAAGAGGAGAACATTTTGAGATAATCAAAATTATAAGGTCAAACATCAATTACTGTCTGAGATTAACACAATTATGGTATACCAAATCAATTATTGTTTGAGAACTCATGAACTCATGAGATAAAAGTCATGATTAATGTATGAGATTAGTTGAAATTATGAGAAAAAACGTTGGCATTGAGATGCTACGTCACAATTATTACAAAAAGTCAGAATTATAAGGTCAAAGATCAATTACTGTATAAGATCAATCAAAATGATGACATACAAACTCATAATTATTGTATGAGAATTCAAAATTAAATTATCAGGTAATTATGAGATAAAAAGAAGACAAACATGAAATAAAAATACATAATTATGACATAAAAGGAGAGGCAAATTATGTCATGAGCCATGAAGTCATTAATACTGTATGAGTTGAGTTGAAATTGATATGAGATAAAAGTCAAATATGAGATAAAAAGATAATTATGACACAAAATGATTACTGTACGAGATTAGTTGAAATTATGAGATAACATTTTGGCAATTATGAGACAAAAAGTCAAAATTATGAGATCAATTTCAAAGATCAATTACTGCATAAGATCGATCACAATGATGACATACATACTCATAATTATTGTATGAGATGCGGAAATTATGACATAAATAATCATAAATTATGAAATAAAATGTTGAAATTGAGATGCTAAGACAATTTTGAGGTCGAAAGTCAAGATTATAAGGTGAAACGCCAATTACAGTATGAGACTAGCAAAATTATGGAATACAAACTCATAATTATTGTATGAGAACTCAATATTGAATTATCCGGTAATAATGAGATAAAACGTCAAAATTGAGAAGTCATAATTGAGATTAAAAGTTATGACACAAGATCATAATTACTTTATGAGATAAGTGGAAATTATGACAAAATCAAAATTATGAGGTCAAACATCAATTATTGTTTGAGACCTCAAAATGTAATTATCAGGTAATTATGAGATAAAATGTCAAAATTGAGATAAAAGTTGTAATTGAAATAAAAAGTCATAAATATGACAGACAAATGACAGTGAAATTATGTCATGATTAAGACATGATTACTGTATGAGATAAATTAAAATTATGAAAAAAGTCATAATTATGACAAAAAGTCCAAATGAAGAGGTCAAAGATGTTGGTTACTGTATGACATAAATCGAAATGAGACAACTTGAAACTGAATTATCAGGTAATTATGAGATAAAATGTCAAAATTGTGTTTCTGAACTCCCTGAAATGCCTCCATTGTAGTTTTGGGTTTTCTTCCGGGAACGAGCACGTCACAATATTCCTCACTTTAAATAATTAATATGCAGAATAAAGGGGCGGGGCCAGGTTGAGTTAGTTAGTAGTGTGTGGAAACTAGTGGTTATGGTAAGGGGCGGGACATTTCCCTAACACACTCAAAGCGCTTGACCAATCGCAACACACTGCTCCAGCTGACCAATCAGAGCACAGTGTGATTTTCAGAAGGAGGGGCTTCATAGAGACAGGAACTAAACAGAGCGTTACTGACAGACTGGGAAGAGACGAGCTGCAACAATGGAGAATATGGGGGAATAATGAACATTCAAGCATGAAAACCTGCTCTGGTAGATCTTAAAAACAACATCAAGCCATAATATGACCTCTTTAATCATCCATTGTGCTTTATAATCTATCGTATAACATTATCAGCAATGTTCTTTATAAGCTGCTGAACATTATAAACATGATTATTTATTTTCTGTAATGGTATGTTCAAAAGAGTGGTGATATTTTAACACTCATCCTGAATCAAACTGGCAACCTTTTCATCCCAAATCTCATATAATGTATGGCTCTTAAATTGTTAACAAAGTCTTGACGTAATTGGATTTTTTCGGCTGGGTTTAATATAGTGCCGTTTGTAGAGCTTCATTTGAGTAATTGCACATGACCTCACTGTCCTCTTTCCAGTAATCCCGCATTGAGCCGCGAGATCAGACGTCAGTGGGTAATGTAGACATCCTTGGCTTCGGATTCACCCCTCCACGATGCCACGGCTTAGACTGTAAGCAGCTCGAGCAGAACGGCTTTAACCACCAAAACCACTCATTATTATAGATAATGTAGCCGCATAAATCAGTATATTTTATGCTGAGCAGAAAAGATAAATAATTGAATGGACTAAAATGTAAGCTTCTTTATGGACTGTATATATACATTAAATATTGATAATTTGCTGTTTAGTTTGAATCTATTTTTATTTCAGCTTTAGTGCTTTAACTTAAACTTAAAGTTTATTGCCAAATATCCAAATTTTATGCATATTCTGTATGAGAATTTTTTGACAATATACACTTCAAAATATATATGCATCATATTATTGAACATTTCATGCAGTTCACCCAGTAGTTTTCAGACATCTAAAGACAAAGATGACCTATTACCATTTTTCAAAGTCTTGATGTTGTTTTTGTGTTCTTCTAGAGCAGGTTTTCATTGCTTGAATGTTGATTATTCCCCCATATTCTCCATCGTTGCAGCTCGACCTTTCCCAGTCTGCCAGTAACGCTCTGTATAGTTCTTGTTTCTGTGAAACCCCTCCTTCTGAAAAGCACAATGTGCTCTGATTGGTCGGCTGGACTATTGTGTTGTGATTGGTCAAGCACAAGTGTGTTTGGGAAATGTCCCGCCCCTTACCATAACAACCAGTTTCAAATCTAGACTGTATAAAACAACAGACAAAGTGTCTGTGAAGTCACCCGTGGGTTTATGTAGTGTTGTAGTCAAGACCACCGATTCCAAGACCAGGTCGAGACCAAGACCAATGTGTGTTGGGACCAAGACAAGACCAAGACTTTGAGGGGTTGAGACCAAGGCAGGGCGAGACCGAGTCAAGACCAAGACCAGACTGAGACCTTACCGCCTGAGAAATTACTTATAACCTATAATAAATGACTTATAATAAATATAATCAGACACTATATAGAGCTGTTACCAATCAAATGAAATCAGTAACAATAAAATTCATCTTTACACAACAGAGAAGATGCACCTGAATGCATAAATAATGTAAAAAAAATATCATGTTTGCAGTCATGCTCAACTTTGTGAAACAGCTCTCTTGCTCTATAGTGATATTGCTTAATTATATCACATGTTATAAATCCATATCTCATACAATAACTTTTTGCAACAATATCTTGAATTTTGTGAGCATTTGCATTAACTTTGGTGACATTTCTGACATAAAAATCCTTAATTAATTTAATACGATAAATAAATCAAATTAGAAATAAGTTATTGATTGAATCTGAAGCAGTACATTTTACATCCAATCACATTAATGATGTTAAAAAAATAGAATTTAGTGATATCCAAGCAGTTGTGTTCTTGACCAGTCTTGAAACAAAATCCTGAGACCGAGAGAGTTTGAGACCGAGACAAGACCAAGACCTTCAAAAAACTGGTCTTAAGACCGGTCTTGAGTACTACAACACTAGGTTTCTGAAGAGCATTTGAGGAATATTGTGATGTGTTCCCAGAAGAAAAAATGTTTTTTTTCCAGTAAAAGTGTAATAAAAAATGCCACCCTGGCATTTTTCTTCATGTTACTTTTTGTCTGCACCTTGTCATGAAACTAACACCGGAGTAAATGAACAGGAGATTACAGTTTGAGTAAGCTGTAGTTCAATAGCTTCGCTAGCATTGCTCCCATGTTTTCACACTAAAGATCCTGCTTTCTATTAGCAGCCGGGATGAGGAACGGAATTAAATTGAAGCCTTTTCATGCCATTAAATATAAAAGTCACTGTATCTTTGGACCAGCTACCCTGAATGAATATCATTTCATTACAAATCCAATAGTGTGATATTTCAGTGAATGTACTTTTAATTCCCGTCTCGTTTGCATGGATAAAATAGATGTTGACTAAGGGAGTTGAATTCTAAAATAAGCCTGCGCTAATCTTTTTTTTTTCCCAGAGAGGTGATGGAGGAAGAGGATTAGATATCCCAGCAGAGTCATTCATCAAATGTAAAAGTGCATATTGCTTTCCTCTCTAATGCATACATAGTGCGAGCGCCCCGCAATACCTTCAATTTTTCTTCTCTTTCTCATCTCTCCTTTCAGCGAGAGCTCGGATGCTGGGAAGTACGCTGCCGAGCGGTGAAAGATGCTCCGGGTAACTCCTAACCTCTGTCATTTGTCTCGGCCGTCCGAACCCTGATCTCTCGTCTTGTGTTTTTCCTGTTTCGCCCTGACAGTGCCATTAGATACAGGGCTGGGCATTGGGGAAGTCCTGTGATGAGACATACGTTTTCATCAGCGTTACTTCCAGATCTGAGCCGCTCCGTCTCGGGCCTTCTGCTCCTGTCACTGTTTTCAGTAGGAGGCGGGATGCATCTAATTGCAGATGGTTCGGATCTCCTGATCTGTCTAATAACTTTCCACCGTGTCTCTCCGCATATGTTTGCACAGACATGTTTGATTGTTCAGAAGCAAACATTTCCTGTGAGTGGATTTTCAGAGGTTGACTGAGCTGCGGTGTCTTTTCTTATACAGCTTGTCAGATTAATAATCTGATGAGGCATTTTGTACCATCACAGATGGGCTTTTGAACTAAAGAAACGACGAGCGCTGCACATGTTCAGCAGCATGTGAGTAAAGAGACCATTGTGAATTATTCATCATTAGTTATAGGGTACAACAGGGCTAAAGGCACACCTTAAGAAAAATGTGCTTTTTATTACTCCCGTAGTGTATGATTGCAGAACAAAATATGTTGTATTGAATATTGATGGAGCAACAGATTGTGTGTGAAAATAAATCATAAAAGTGGTTTATTTTTTTAAATCTTGTAAGTGTATGGGGTGGTGAAGGAGGCTTTTACCACACAGACACACGGGAAAAACACACACAGTATTGATACACATACTTTAGCTAAAATAATATGTTTTTAATAATTTTTCAAAACAATCACTTTAGCAAAACTTTTACTATTTTCTATTAATTTTGATAAATAAACGAATTTGTTTTTGTTCAATAAAAATACTGTCATTAAAATATGTTATAATATAAAAATTATTTTAAAACATGGATTATTCTGAAAGCATTGAAGGAGATAATTTAATATAGATTTAACGTATATTTACAGTAGTAACAATCAATTATAGTTTATTATATGATATGATGAATAATCATATCTTTAAATATGATGGTTTCATTATATAATATGGTGATTATCTCTAAGGTGGACACTTAACTTAATATATTATATTTACAACCTTAATCTAACCGTCATATCAACACATGGCAATGTCAGCCGCTGTTTATTATCATGTTAACTATTGTGCCTTTTACCCCAAATACCATATTTTTACATATTTTAGCGATTCTCATTTGCTACTTCAATCTACAACATTTTTAATAACATAAAATTAGCACAGAATCAATGCACTGCTGCCCGCCATCTTTCTTTTACAAAATTACTTTTTAAGGACTACAAATGGCTGGAAGGAACTACGACGAGCTTACTCAAGGGTCAGTGACATCACTAACCCTAAAATTCACATAAACCCCGCCCCGGGAACACACAACAAAGGCCATGAGAAGAGCAAGAGTTGTTAAAGTCAAGCACATTTGCAAGTCGCTCAAGCTGTCGCATCCGTCTTTCACATTTATTGCAATGCAGTACGAACACAAATGCAATATCATGTCATAAAAGCAAGATGACAACATAAGTTATAACCGTAATTAAACTAAACCTGTTCTCTCTTTATGCAGCAGATATTCTCTGGCTCTGCATCTTACAACAGTTCCCACACCAGCGGTTTATAGATTATCATGACAGAATATGCTAATCAATGAAGATAGTAACTCCACATCAGATACATAAATTCATCAACTGTCCATTCAGAAACGTCGTGTCTCATTCTACATGTTGTCACTTCTTCTTCAGAATTTGGTAAACAGAATGAGAACATGGATCCATCATGCCTTGTTACCACTGTGCAGGCTGGTGGTGGTGGTGTAATGGTGTGGGGGATGTTTTCTTGGCACACTTTAGGCCCCTTAGTGCCAATTGGGCAAGGTTTAAATGCCACGGCCTACCTGAACATTGTTTCTGACCATGTCCATCCCTTTATGACCACCATGTACCCATCCTCTGATGGCTACTTCCAGCAGGATAATGCACCATGTCACAAAGCTCGAATCATTTCAAATTGGTTTCTTGAACATGACAATGAGTTCACTGTACTAAAATGGCCCCCACAGTCACCAGATCTCAACCCAATAGAGCATCTTTGGGATGTGGTGGAACAGAGCTTGTGCCCTGGATGTGCATCCCACAAATCTCCATCAACTGCAAGATGCTATCCTATCAATATGGGCCAACATTTCTAAAGAATGCTTTCAGCACCTTGTTGAATCAATGCCACGTAGAATTAAAGCAGTTCTGAAGGCGAAAGGGTCAAACACAGTATTAGTGTGGTGTTCCTAATAATCCTTTAGGTGAGTGTATGTGTTTAAGGGTTAATGTAGCATTATTAAAAACAAAAATTATATTGCTCATTGTTAGTTAATGTTAGCTAATGTTGCTGTTGGAGGATTCATGGTATGATTATCTTATAGTTGACTGACTGACATTTAAGATGGATAGAGAGCGGGACAACATTTTAACATTGGACAGAATTACACACTTCAGTGTTAAGGAAGAAACACCTTTTCAACTGTTTGGTCAAATGTAAATATGGGTCCAGACAATAACGAGCTTCCCAAAAGCATCTTTATGCATTTCAGAAAATCAGCCCTGATTATTAATGTCTTAAAACCATGATTTGCCTCCTGAGAAAATTCAGGGATCGTAACATTTCTTTCATTTTAGGGCAAAATCGTCAGTCTTCCATCCCAGTGTCTGTCAATCATGACCAAACTCTTTTAATTATTTAATTATTTTTACAGTCTGGCATAAACGTCTATCTTGACTAAAGCCAACAATCATAAAGACAATGCAAAATCAGTGCATTCAGTTTAGCCACCCAATATTAGAAGTTTATTATGTGTTCATTGATGTGTTCAATGCACTTGACCAGTGGCCTGGATGATTATTTAACTTTTCAGCAATTTTCAGTCACAAATGTCAAAAATAATCCTTCCTTTTGCCGTTAATACTCATTTGTGAACCTGAAATTTTCCACACACAAAAAAAGATGAATTGTCTTGCGATTTCATGGTGTCGGACCGTGCGCTCAGATAACAGTTTATTAACCAAATTATGAGTCATCTCATTAAAAAATGATCCTCCGTTCCTCCACTTTCTTCATTATCATACTCTTTGTACGCCTCCCGTGCTTAATTCACTTGTGTAAGGGGGAAATTAAATGTGCTTCTGGATGATTACATTTGGGTGGCGAAACTCCCTCAAGCTCTGTGCAAACGCGGCATCTTCAGCAATCCGGCACGTAACCACACCGCAGACGTATCCCTTAAAATAAAGCACTGGGAGCGGAATTGTTATTCTTTCATGACACCTATTCAGACTAATTTAATTGAGATTTGCTTCGGCTGAATAAGACAACAGACGGCACTCTGTTGGAGAACGTTCCCAGGTCTAGGCTATATTAATACCTTCATGCTGTGCAGGTGTGACAGTGATTGAAGGGTTGTGAAATGCAGGTAAAGAACGATTCATTAGCTTGTCTCTTTAAATACTTTCAGGTTTGCCAGAACTATTTGTAGTTTGGTTTGGAGTGGAGGGACTTTGACGGCGGCCCAGTGAATCTACGGGCTCTCCTGATGGACAACGGGCCATTAAGAGCGTGTTTGATGATTTGTGTTTGGCATGCATGCACACAGCTGCAGACTCTCGAGTGCTTTTTAAGTAATCATATGTTTTGCCAATCCTCAAAGACAAAGATGCATCTGAAGGAATTTCACTCTGTAAAAACATCCTTTAGATCTGGTTGATTTGTTTCCAATTTTGTTCTCTAGAAGCCGTCCTGACAATAACAGGGTGGCGTTGTTGAAGTTCAGGACCAGAAGGTTGCAAGAAATGATCCAATAATGCATTTGAGCAAGACACGTAAACACAGGTAGAGTGCTAGAAGTTGCATTAGATAAAATGATTTCTAGGCTGCATGAGCATCATTCACATTATGTTTTCGAATTGGATCCGTTTTGATCAATCCTCAAGGCTGTCATTTTGTAGGTGATGAAATTATATCCGTTTGTTCAGACAGTGTATTGTTCATACATCAGTTGTTAATGATGTCAGCATGATGCCAAGAGACTTGCATCTGCTCGTGTCCATAATGACATAATCATTTCACATATTCATGCGTATACTGTGTCAGAAACCACTGACTCACATAGTTTGTTATATGAGTAAAGAATGAGTGAAAATGAGTGTATTCTGACACTGTTGTGCACTTTGTACGATGACACTTAGGCGTTGTGTGCTAAACCACTTGAAATATAATTTGATTCTTCAGACTGAAAATATAATTCCATCAGATTTCAAATCAAACACAGATCTGTGTGTGTGTGTGTGTGTGTGTGTGTGTGTGTGTGTGTGTGTGTGTGTGTGTGTGTGTGTGTGTGTGTGTGTGTGTGTGTGTGTGTGTGTGTGTGTGTGTGTGTGTGTGTGTGTGTGTGTGTGTGTGTGTGTGTGTGTGTGTGTGTGTGTGTGTGTGTGTGTGTGTGTGTGTGTGAAATATATGTGTGTGTGTGTGTGTGTGTGTGTGTGTGTGTGTGTGTGTGTGTGTGTGTGTGTGTGTGTGTGTGTGTGTGTGTGTGTGTGTGTGTGTGTGTGTGTGTGTGTGTGTGTGTGTGTGTGTGTGTGTGTGTGTGATGGTGTGAAAAGAGAGAAAACTTAATTAATTTGTGAATTAATAACAAGGTGTTGTTACAGTAAGTCTACTTTAACACTATATAAAGACACATAACTCATTAAAACATATGTTTTAGGGTAACTTTTGACAATATTTAAAGAGTAAACCTCTGTTACATCATTTATATAGAAAGATCCAGAACTCAGTAAACAGTTTCTGCCGTGATTCAGATCGACTGGACTACTTTAATCCTAAAGCAAGAAATAAAAGAACTGCAGTTCACTACTGTTAAAAAGCAACATAAAGCCACTGTAACAGCAACAATTTCTCTGCCTCGGGGGTAAACTGAAGTCGACTGGATTAGATTAGGCGTCTCACCTGCAGTCTCCCGCCGGCAGCAGGAGCGGTTAAGACTCAGTTAGTGCGACTGATCCCCGGTGAGATCTCTGATTCTCTCGGTGTGTCACTATACTATACTATCCTCACCTGCCGACGGGGGAATAAGCGGCTCAGACGGCACTGAGCAGATAAATGACTCAACTAGCAGACAAACTTGAGAGGAGATTACGAAATGCAGTGAGCTTCCTGGGCGCCGTAACATACAGTAGAAGGCTGTCTGCATGCTTGAGGAAACTGCTGTACTGGTGTGTGTGTGTGTGTGTGTGTGTGTGTGTGTGTGTGTGTGTGTGTGTGTGTGTGTGTGTGTGTGTGTGTGTGTGTGTGTGTGTGTGGACTGGTAATCCCCTACGGTATGGGGACAAAATGTCCCCACAAAGATGGCAATATCCAAATTTTTGTCCCTTAGTGTGATTTGACCATCTGCAAATCACACTAAGGGATGTTTTTGAAAAAGTAAAAATGCAGCATGTCTCCTGTGATGGGTAGGTTTAGGGGCAGTGTAGGGGATAGAAAATACGGTTTGTACAGTATAAAATGCATTACGCCTATGGAATGTCCCCATAAAACATGGAAACACAACATGTGTGTGTGTGTGTGTGTGTGTGTGTAATGGAGATTCAGTAACACTTCCCGTGAAGCCTTATAATGCATTATAAGTGTATTCTTATTGCATTACAATGCATGCATAATGCCTTACAAACAACTTTATAATGTGTTGCATCATCTGATAAATAATCATAATAATAGTTACAATACATTATAGTAATTACCTGTTCGTGGTTATTATAACTTTATTCATAATGCATTATAAGTGAATGCTTGTAATACATGCTTAATGCCTTATAAACAACCTTATAATGCACATCTCATGAAAAGTAATATGATTTCCGTACAACTTTGATTTTAAAATGTCTTATAACCACTTTATGATATCGTATGGCTTCTGTTACTTTACTTAAAGCAGACAAAGACCACTTATAAATATTATGACCACATTATAAAGCTATTTAGATGTTTAAAAGAAGACTTGGCCCCACTTTATATTAGGTTGCCTTAACTACTTACATCAAAAAATAAGTACAATGTACTTACTGTGTTCATATTGTACCTTTGCCGATATTGAGGTGGGATACGGGTAGGGTTAGGGACAGGTGTGGTGGGATGGGTCAGTTTAAGGGTAGGGTTAGGTGTAAGGGAAGTGTTAACAGTGTAATTACAAATGTAGTTACAGAAATTAATTACAGATGTAATTACATGAAGGTATTTTTAAAAATGTAAGTACAATGTAAAAACATGTATGTACACAATAAGTGCAATGTATCAAATTATTAGTTAAAATGTTAGTACATAGTAGTTAAGGACACCTAATATAAAGTGGGTCCGAAGACTTTATCTTTAGGACAAGATATAGTACGATACTGTGCAGATCTTAAGTAATCAATGTCAAGATATGAGACTTGGGAAAGTAAAATATAGGAAACACCGTATGGGATATACACCGATCAGGCATAACATTATAATATTATGTCGGTCCCCCTTTTGCGGCCAAAACAGCCCTGACCCGTCGAGGCATGGACTCCACTAGACCCCTGAAGGTGTGCTGTGTATCTGACACCAAGATGTTAGCAGCAGATCCTTTTTAGTCCTGTAAGTTGCGAGGTGGAGCCTCCATGGATCGGACTTGTTTGTTTAGCACATCTCACAGATGCTCGATTGGATTGAGATCTGGGGAATTTGGAGGCCAAGTCAACACCTCAAACTCGTTGTTGTGCTCCTCAAACCATTCCTGAACCATTTGTGCTTTGTGTCAGGAGCATTATCCTGCTGGAAGAGCCACAGCCACCAGGGAATACCGTTTCCATGAAAGGGTGTGCATGGTCTGCAACAATGCTTAGGTAGGTGGTATGTGTCAAAGTAACATCCACATGGATGGCAGGACCCAAGGTTTCCCAGCAGAACATTGCCCAAAGCATCACACTGCCTCCACCGGCTGGCCTTCTTCCCATAGTGCATCCTGGGGCCATGTGTTCCCCAGGTAAGCGAAGCACAAGCCCGGCCACCATCTTCCATTGCTCTGTGCTTCTAACACATCAACTTTGAGGACAAAATGTTCACTTGCTGCCTAATATATCCCACCCACTAACAGGAGCCGTGATGAAGAGATTATCAGTGTCATTCACTTCTCATGTGTTCATAATGTTATGCCTGATCAGTGTATAATCCATTATAACTTAAGTGGAAAAATTATGTTTATTTTGTGTTATAAATCATCATACTCTTAATAGTTATGACCACAAATAGGTAAGTCTTATTTCTGTTGTCACGATTGTTCATGAGATGACACAACACATTATAAGGTTGTTTGTAAGGCATTATGCATGTAAAATAATGCATGAAGAATACCCTTTTAATGAATTATAAATACAGGCTTCAAAGAAAGTGTTGCCAAGTTTCTTAGCTGGGAATAATGAATGGCTTTTCTAGCGCATGCATGGGAGGAATAACAAGTAAAGGCTGGCACTAATGCATAGATATGATTTATAATTCAGCAGATATGACAGTAGTGTCACGGTAAGAAATGATGTTAGTATTAAAGGGTCGCTGCAACCTTTTATGCAAAGCGTGTAGATATAAATGTATAAATGTTATAATCAACCCTTTTTTAGGATAAGTTAATCTTAACAGCTGTAAAAGTTCACATGTAATACTTATTTCTGTCAGCCAATCACAGCTGTGAATTCTGAAAGAGACACGCCCCTTATTTAAACCAGAGGGTATTTATTTCTAAATTTTGACAAATTTTGATGCACAAATCATACTAAAGTTATAAGTGCACCTCAGGAAACATTATGAAACTTTTTTTTAATTTAAATGCAGTTCACAACACCTTTAAATTGCATCCAAATGCACCGATTTCTCCAGCTAAACAACAGCAGGTTTTACAAGCTTCAGTGCAGTTCTGTTAATGAGGTGTTTAAAGCTGTTTCTCACATAAAAATAAATAAATAAAACCATCTCTCTTGAATTACTTTCCCCTTATTTTTAATTTTGAGTTTGTCTCACCTGGACTCACCTCTAATAATTTTTTTTTTTTTAATTATTGTTCATATTATTAAAACCACATTATTTTTCATGTTTATATATTTCTTTTTTAGTAAAAGTATCCCCAAAACTAGTGTCAGAGTTTCCCAATGTTCAAATGGTTTAAAAGCATATAAGATTTCCTTATCATCAAACACTAACATGAACCTAAAGACCATTAAACATGATTATTATTATTAGCCTATTAAAATTATTCTATAATAACATTAATATTAAAGTCCAGAGCAGATCATGTGATCGAGTCGGTCCAGAGACACGACAGCACAGAGCGGATCATGTGATCGAGTCGGTCCAGAGACACGACAGCACAGAGCGGATCATGTGATCGAGTCGGTCCAGAGACACGACAACACAGAGCGGATCATGTGATCGAAGTCGGTCCAGAGACACGACAGCACAGAGCGGATCATGTGATCGAGTCGGTCCAGAGACACGACAGCACAGAGCGGATCATGTGATCGAGTCGGTCCAGAGTCACAACAGCACAGAGCGGATCATGTGATCGAGTCGGTCCAGAGTCACAACAGCACAGAGCGGATCATGTGATCGAGGCGGTCCAGAGACACGACAGCACAGAGCGGATCATGTGATCGAGTCGGTCCAGAGTCACAACAGCACAGAGCGGATCATGTGATCGAAGTCGGTCCAGAGACATGACAGCACAGAGCGGATCATGTGATCGAAGTCGGTCCAGAGACACGACAGCACAGAGCGGATCATGTGATCGAGGACGGTCCAGAGACACGACAGCACAGAGCGGATCATGTGATCGAAGTCGGTCCAGAGACACGACAGCACAGAGCGGATCATGTGATCGAGACGGTCCAGAGACACGACAGCACAGAGCGGATCATGTGATCGAGCGGTCCAGAGACACGACAGCACAGAGCGGATCATGTGATCGACGGTCCAGAGACACGACAGCACAGAGCGGATCATGTGATCGAAGTCGGTCCAGAGACATGACAGCACAGAGCGGATCATGTGATCGAGTCGGTCCAGAGACACGACAGCACAGAGCGGATCATGTGATCGAGTCGATCCAGAGACACGATAGCACAGAGCGGATCATGTGATCGAGTCGGTCCAGAGACACGACAGCACAGAGCGGATCATGTGATCGAGTCGGTCCAGAGACAAGACAGCACAGAGCGGATCATGTGATCGAGTCGGTCCAGAGACACGACAGCACAGAGCGGATCATGTGATCGAAGTTGGTCCAGAGACATGACAGCACAGAGCGGATCATGTGATCGAGACGGTCCAGAGACACGACAGCACAGAGCGGATCATGTGATCGAGACGGTCCAGAGACACGACAGCACAGAGCGGATCATGTGATCGAGTCGGTCCAGAGACATGACAGCACAGAGCGGATCATGTGATCGAGTCGGTCCAGAGACACGACAGCACAGAGCGGATCATGTGATCGAGTCGGTCCAGAACACGACAGCACAGAGCGGATCATGTGATCGAGTCGGTCCAGAGACACGACAACACAGAGCGGATCATGTGATCGAGTCGGTCCAGAGTCACGACAGCACAGAGCGGATCATGTGATCGAGTCGGTCCAGAAGTCACGACAGCACAGAGCGGATCATGTGATCGAGTCGGTCCAGAAGTCACGACAGCACAGAGCGGATCATGTGATCGAGTCGATCCAGAACACGATAGCACAGAGCGGATCATGTGATCGAGTCGGTCCAGAGACACGACAGCACAGAGCGGATCATGTGATCGAGTCGGTCCAGAGACACGACAGCACAGAGCGGATCATGTGATCGAGACGGTCCAGAGACACGACAGCACAGAGCGGATCATGTGATCGAAGTCGGTCCAGAGACACGACAGCACAGAGCGGATCATGTGATCGAGTCGGTCCAGAGTCACGACAGCACAGAGCGGATCATGTGATCGAGTCGATCCAGAACACGCGATAGCACAGAGCGGATCATGTGATCGAGTCGATCCAGAACACGATAGCACAGAGCGGATCATGTGATCGAGTCGGTCCAGAACACGACAGCACAGAGCGGATCATGTGATCGAGGCGGTCCAGAGACACGACAACACAGAGCGGATCATGTGATCGAGTCGGTCCAGAACACGACAGCACAGAGCGGATCATGTGATCGAGGCGGTCCAGACACGACAGCACAGAGCGGATCATGTGATCGAGTCGGTCCAGAACACGACAGCACAGAGCGGATCATGTGATCGAGTCGGTCCAGAGACACGACAGCACAGAGCGGATCATGTGATCGAGTCGGTCCAGAGACACGACAGCACAGAGCGGATCTTGTGATCGAGTCGGTCCAGAGACACGACAGCACAGAGCGGATCATGTGATCGAGTCGGTCCAGAGACACGACAGCACAGAGCGGATCATGTGATCGAGTCGGTCCAGAGACACGACAGCACAGAGCGGATCATGTGATCGAGTTTTTGTACATGTTATTCCCAGAAGAAGTCCTAACTTCTTGTATTATGTAAATACCATGTTACATGAATACGATATTCATTCAATGCCATGGTATAAATGTACCATGAGCATCTGTTAGACTCATCAGTGTTGTGTGTTGCTTTGAAAACAAAAATCTGCCTTGCAATTACATATGAATGTAAACATTGCTTTAAATATATCTTGTCTTCAGATGTTTCTGATAGGTAATTAGGAGAAGAAACACTCTTTAATTACTGGATCATTGTTCCTATAGGACAGATCTAATTGAGTGCTTTCTCGAGCCGAGGCTCCTGACAGGTGTAAATGCACCGAGATCAGTGCTGTAGAATCATCTGGACTGACTGACGTGCTCGCAATGAAGCTAATTACATCTAATTACACACAACCGCTCATTTCTATTTCAGTCAACTATCAGAGATTCTTCAGAACTTCTGTGCACTGTGTGAGAGCGATACAGTTCTCCACTTTCTCTTTTCCCTGTTCTTTACTTATTGATTGACTTAAGCTTTAGAAATGCAGCATCGCTGTTAGAGGCTTTCAATCATTTAGCGTGATTAAAGTCTCCACCGCACTTTCCCTGCACTAAACGCACTGTGTGAATTTCTGACAGTGCTAAGTGAATAAAGCAGATGATATTTGCTTTCAAGTCCTGCTTTTGCGTTCTGTTATCCAAAGCGAATGGTGAAATCATTCTGGCCGTGACCGCTGAGTGCAGTAACATTTGCTATGAGAAGTGACTTGGGTTTAGTCTGAAAGCTGTTTGCAATTACTCAAACTAATGAATGATGAAGAATTCAGTGACATGCTGTTCCCGCTCTGTGTTGTGCTTCAAATGATGTGGCACTAATTCTTTCTTGTACTAATTATCATGAACGCTTTTCCACTTGCAGGTAAATCTCTTTATTTTAGCTTTTTCATTTGCATGTTAAATGTCACATTAACACACTCTGAAATGCAACCTTTATGACTAGATAGCACTCTTAAATTAAACACATTTTTGGATGATAAAAAAATGTCTGCACATTTCATATTTGCCTTCATTAATTAGGGGCCATGCATAAGAGTTCATGAGAGAAGTAGTGACCGCTGATTCACGAACGAACACATGACTCTTCAGTCAGACTGATCTGGTTCTGCAGTTCAACTCACTCAGTGATTCAGTATAAAAGATTCGTTCACAAATCAGTTGACTGGAATATCTGACTTCAGAAGAGTAATATGGACTTTAGTTATGATGCTTTTGCAGTCTGGACTTTCACCATAGCAAATTTGGCGTCTCTAACTGAATCCCTCTAGTGCCGAAAACTGTCCGAAGTTATGGCCGTCATGTTTATTCTAATAACTTTTGAACCATAAGGGCTAGAAACAAATCCACCCATATTGTGTGTGTTATGACCTGAGGGTATCTTCACAGTTTCAGCACAGTGCCACCTAGTGGTCAGGACATATGAAAAAAGGCTTTTATGTTTTTAACTTCTGAACGGTTTGGCATAAAATCAAAACTGTGCTCCTTAGATTCGATGCAGCATGCCAAGTCGAACGATACAAGTTTCACATATCGGCCGTTTTGGGCATTGGATATTTTTTTATTTTGTCGTAAAAGGCTATATTTTAAGAATGCATTGGAGTATTGTTACGAAACTCTGTATGTGTCTTCAGCACCAATCCAAGAAGTACTCAAAAAGGTTTCAGGGTAGCGACACCTTGTGGTCAAAAGTTATAATGAAATTTCCAAAAATGCAAATAACTTTTGATTAAATTAACCATATTATAATAAAACTTTTGTCTTGTCAAGGACATAGATGCCAATTTTGCCATATTTGGTCAAGTGGCACTAACGAGTGACAAATGATGTGGCACTAATTTTTTTCTTGTACTAATTATCATGAACACTTTTCCATTCACAGGTAAATCTCTTTATTTTACCTCTAAAATGCTTTTTTTTCTCTATTTGCATTTTAAATGTCACATTAACACACACTCTGAAATGCAACCTTTATGACTAGATCTTAAATTAAACACATTTTTGGATGATAAAAAAATGTCTGCACACTTCATATTTGCCTACAATAATTAGGGGCCATGCATGAGAGTTCATGAGAGAAGTAGTGACCGCTGATCAATGGATATATCTCTTTTGAGTCAGATCTTTTGAATGAATCAGACTGATGTGGTTCCGCAGTTCAACTGATTCAGTCTAAAAGATTTGTACACAAATCAGTTGACTGGACTATATGACTTCAGATTGTTATGATGCTTTTGCAGTCTGAACTTTCACCATAGCAAATTTGGCATCTCAAACTCAATGCCTCTAGCTCCGCAAACTGTCCGAAGTTATGGTCGTCATGTTTATGCAAATAACTTTTGAACTATAAGGGCTAGAAATAAATATCCCCGACTGACTCGATTGCACCCTATGATGTAATTTTCTGTCATGAAAATGTTTCCTCCATTTAGTTTTTTTCCGAAAAAAAAAACCTACTTTTTCAAACCCCTCCTAGGCTGTTGCTCCGATTTACACTTTAGCATATTCTGTGGGTTATGACCTGAGGGTATTGGCACAGTTTCAGCACAGTGCCACCTAGTGGTCAGGGGATATGAAAAATGGATATATATATATTTAATCATAACTTTGCCCTGCGGTTAAAAGTTATGATTAAATTTCCAAAAATGCTAATGACTTTTGATTAAATTAACCTATTATGATTCCTTGGGTCATGCCAGGAACATAGATACCAATATTGTCATATTTGGCCGAGCTTCCTGTCCACCATTTTGATTTTCTTTCAAAACCTATACTTTTTCGAACTCCTCCTAGACTTCAGAGTATGCTGACAAAAAGTTATGGATTTTGTGTTATAACGTTTTCATATACCGCATTAACAAAGTTGAGGCATGATGCCAAAACGACTCTGAGGCTGTATCTCTGCTTTGAAGGACTTTATTAACCCGCCAGAGCCGTGTGGAGCAGTTATATGATGGACAGATGCACTTTTATGGACTCCAAAAATGACCCAACAATTCCCTGCCATTATAAAGCTTGGAAGAGTCAGGACATTTTTAATATAACTTTTATTTATCTGAAAGAAGAATGTCATAAACACCAGGATGACTTGAGGGTGAGTAAATCATGGGCTAATTTTCATTTTTGGTGAATTATCCCTTTAACTTCTTATTTATTAAATTGTTGTATGAAATCAGTATCACATTTGCATTCCTGCTTTTGGGACAAAAATAGCACTTGTGCGATACTGGTTACTCATGTGTATGTATATATATGTGTGTGTGTGTGTGTGTGTGTGTGTGTGTGTGTGTGTGTGTGTGTGTGTGTGTGTGTGTGTGTGGACTGGTAATCCCTCGGTATGGGGACAAAATGTCCCCACAAAGATGGCAATATCCAAATTTTTTGTCCTTGTGGGGACATTTTTGGTCCCCATGAGGAAAACATCTTATAAATCACACTAAGTGATGTTTTTGAAAAAGTAAAAATGCAGCATGTCTCCTGTGATGGGTAGGTTTAGGGGCAGGGGCAGTGTAGGGGATAGAAAATACGGTTTGTACAGTATAAAATGCATTACGCCTATGGAATGTCCCCATAAAACATGGAAACACAACATGTGTGTGTGTGTGTGTGTGTGTGTGTGTGTGTGTGTGTGTGTGTGTGTGTGTGTGTGTGTGTGTGTGTGTGTGTGTTGTGTGTGTGTGTGTTTCCTTCTTTATAATATGTCAACCGCCAGGAATCTGTCAGAAACCATCCATCAGTTGTCATATAAAATCTTAAAGAAGCTCCATCTTCATAGTTTGACCTATTGTCAGGCGTCTTTAAACTATCTGAACCCTTATGGAGTTCAGTGCAGGTACACACAGCTGAAAATGTGAAGGAAAATATCCAAGTTACTCTTTTAATTATAATAAAAGTGAATAGAAGTATTCTTAAAATATGATAAAAGTATATGCATTTGTATACATTAGATTTGTCATTATTGATAATACTGATGCATGAGAGTTCATGAGTGAAGTAGTGACCACTGATTCACGAACAAACACATGAGTCTTTTGAATGATCTGATCTGGTTCTGAGATTCTGACTCAGTGATTCAGTCTAAAAGATTCGTCCACAAGTCAGTTGACTGGACTATATGACTTCAGAAGAGTTATGGACTATTGTTATGATGCTTTTGCATCCTTTTTGAAGCTTTCATTCTGGGTTGAACTTTTCCGTTAAACATATTTTATCAGTTCATTTCCGTTTAGTTCGGAGGGTGGGGGGATAATTGCACATCGCACCTTCACAAGAGTATCTGCGGGGCCTTCAATGTCCCAGGTTTATTTGGGCTCTTAACGCTCATAATGTTCAGTCTCAATACTAACATTTTCATGCGCTCTGATCTCTGGCCTCCCTCTCAATGATAAGATGTGATTTTAATGCCTGTTCAGGAAAGTTGCATATTTTGGGTGGCGAGCAATAAAGGGAATGTGCCTCTTTGTCTCGGAGCGATGATATTAGCATCAGACCAACATTTGTGCAGCTTAGACTAAAGATGAATACCAATTGATTATCATCTATGGCCTCATCGTCAGGACAAAGCGTTTGCACAATGGAGCATAAATTATGAAGCCTCTCATTTCGCTCTCGGTGTACATCACATCACGGAGTATAACAGCCATAGGCTAAAGATGAAAACAAGAAACTGAAAGCGTTAAATGAACTGTGGTCAGGACAAAGAAATTGAGTGCCAAAGCTCAGCTCGGAAAAAGAGAGGATTTTTGTATTTTAGAAATGTACTTTCTGACACTTTCCACAAATAGGGTACAAATTGGTGCCAATTGCTTTTTAAAAAGAAATGAAAGGCACGTCTTATTTGGAGAAACACACAATCATGTTACAGTATGATTTTCTACCTATTAAAAAAAAAATGGAATGTTCCATAAAATTGTAACTACATTTGGAATAAAAATTTTAAAAAGTAAATAATTGCATTGCTAATTTTATCTACATAATCAACAAAAAAGTCCCTCATATAACAACAAAATATTTTTCTTTAATTTATGAGAAATACAAGTTTCTATAATATATATAATTATTTTAGTTGCAACTAGCCCCAACTATCTATCCTTGTCTACACTATAGCTTATCTTGAACGTATTCATTAATTGATTTAGTTCATTATTCATTCATTCATACATTTAGAATAGATCTATTATTTAGAATATATTTATTAGTATTTAAAGTGCCCCTGTTATGCTATTTTAAAGGTTTTTAATTTTGTTTTGGTGTCTCCTACAACAGATTTACATGCATCAAAGGTCATTCTCATTAAATACATTGCAGCATTGCAGCATCTTGAAGACTCAGTCTCTCTAAGCCCCAGCTTTCTGAGAGCCACTCTGCTCTGATTGGTCAGATGGCCAATCTGTTGTTATTGGTCTACCACTTACAGTGCAGTGTCGGAAACCAAACGCCCACCCTAGCAACCACCCAGGATACCCTAGCAACCATGTATCAATGCCCAAGCAACCACACAGAACACTCTAGTAACCAAGTGCCGAGTTTTGCCACTGCAAGCACCACTCACATTTTCTTCATGAAATGTACATTCTATACAGGTCCTTCTCAAAATATTGCATATGGTGATAAAAGTTCATTATTTTCCATAATGTAATGATAAAAATAAACTTTCATATATTTTAGATTCATTGCACACCAACTGAAATGTTTCAGGTCTTTTATTGTTTTAATACTGATGATTTTGGCATACAGCTCATGAAAACCCAAAATTCTCAAAATCTAAAAAAAATATCATATTTCATCCGACCAATAAAAGAAAAGTGTTTTTAATACAAAAAAAGTCAACCTTCAAATAATTATGTTCAGTTATGCACTCAATACTTGGTGGGGAATCCTTTTGCAGAAATGACTGCTTCAATGCGGCGTGGCATGGAGGCGATCAGCCTGTGGCACTGCTGAGGTGTTATGGAGGCCCAGGATGCTTCGATAGCGGCCTTAAGCTCATCCAGAGTGTTGGGTCTTGCGTCTCTCAACTTTCTCTTCACAATATCCCACAGATTCTCTATGGGGTTCAGGTCAGGAGAGTTGGCAGGCCAGTTGAGCACAGTAATACCATGGTCAGTAAACCATTTACCAGTGGTTTTGGCACTGGGTCGGCAGTCTTACCCATGATTGTGGTTTTGAGTAATGAACCAGGCTGGGAGTTTTTAAAAGCCTCAGGAATCTTTTGCAGGTGTTTAGAGTTAATTAGTTGATTCAGATGATTAGGTTAATAGCTCATTTAGAGAACCTTTTCATGATATGCTAATTTTTTTAGATCTTTTCATGAGCTGTATGCCAAAATCATCAGTATTAAAACAATAAAAGACCTGAAATATTTCAGTTGGTGTGCAATGAATCTAAAATATATGAAAGTTTAATTTTATCATTACATTATGGAAAATAATGAACTTTTATCACAATATGCTGTGGTTAGTGTGTGATGTTGCTGTTTGAGCTTTAAAAAGACCTGCAAGGTTACAAAGCTCCACTCCAAAGGGAGATATTTTATTTAACAGAATCCACTTTCCAAGAACTACAACGCACGACCCGTTTGGGCTGTCATAATATTACTCATTTAAATAATCTCAAAAAAGGGGGTGAGTCCTGGTTGAGCTGCTGTTGTGTCAAAGAGACGCTGGGGTTTTTTTTTACCGTTTCCAAAACTTGTTTGTTTGACCTTCCTAAGGCTGACATGGGTGGTTAACATTGATATTAGACACTGGTCCTGAACATTACAAACCCTGTTTCTATTAACAGTTCCTCTCATACGTTTTATGTTTTGCTATGATGTAAACAAAGAGCAAAGCTTTGCCTCCGCTCGCCTGCTAGCTGACATTAGTGTTAATATAGTGTTGCGTTTGTAAGGCTGTTCACGCGACTAGTGTTTGATTTACTATAGTTTTCCGACAAATGTCACAATAAAATGGTGTATAACATATCTAAAATGAAACTAACAACGTCTGAAAAGTCCTGTGAACATTCTTTAAGTCTGAGTCAGGCTTAAATTGGTTTTAAACTGATGCCATCCTTAATATTTACATCTGAGTAGAGCTCATGGTTATGTAAGGGGCGGGACATTTCCTAAACGTGTGGTGCCAATCACAACAAACTGGGCCAATTAACCAATCACAGCACATTTTGTATGTCGGAAGGAGGGGCTTCATCAAAATTAATGATGCGTCCGAGCCAGACTGGGGAGAGAGGTGCGTATTCTAGTACACCCCAAAAACCAATTCAAGACGTTGTAAAAGGGCTTTAAATTGAATGTTCATTGCAAGAAAATAACAATAACACAACTCAGGCTTTTAAACTGCACTCAGACATCCTTAAAGTGTGATCACACGGCTGCAAATCTTCCTTAGTTATTTCTCAGCAAAACTCTTCTTTGAGGATTTGGGAAAGTGCTGGCCTCCTGAGACCTTTTTTTAGAAACTTTCAGAAGCGATTGCTCACTCGCTGTTATCAGTACAGTGGCGTATCTGAACAAATGGTGTTTGATGATAACCTTCCACAGAAACAGCTCTGAGCTCTTCTCCCTGCTAATATATGTTATCTAGGTTGTCATCCAGCACAAATACTGCAGGAAGCAAAACTGTCTGAATGGAAGAATGACTTCAACTTCGCCAAAGTCTTCTTTAGGTATCTTGGCACAAATAGAGGTAATGTTTCACCGAGCCAGGCTGCTTTGTGATGAGACCATCAGTAATGCTGCAGATGTGTCAGCAAACAGCCAAATACCACTTTACATCAGCACAAACACACGCTCACAGGACAACAGCCTCTCTTTATATATATACATATATATACACACACACATATACACGATCAGGCGATTGTGTTGGTCCCCCATTTGCTGCCAAAATAGCCCTGACCCATCAAAGCATGGACTCCACTAGACCCCTGAAGGTGTGCTGGCACCAAGATGTCAGCAGCAGATCTTTTAAGTCCTGTAAGTTGCGAGGTGGGGCCTCCTTGGATCGGACTTGTTTGCTCAGCACATCTTACAGATACTCGATTGGATTGAGATCTGGGGAATTTGGAGGCCAAGTCAACACCTCAAACTCGTTGTTGTGCTCCTCAAACCATTCCTGAAGCATTTGTGCTTTGTGGCAGGAGCATTATCCTGCTGGAAGAGCCACAGCCACCAGGGAATACCATTTCCATAAAAGGGTGTACATGGTCTGCAACAATGCTTAGGTAGGTGGGACGTGTCAAAGTAACATCCAGTTCTGATGCTCACGTGCCCACTGTTGGCGCTTTCGCTGGTGGACAGGGGTCAGCATGGGCACCCTGACTGGTCTGCTGCTATGCAGCCCCATTCGCAACAAACTGATGCTCTGTGTATTCTGACACCTTTCAGAACCAGCATAAACTTCTTGAGCAATTTGAGCTCCAGTAGCTCGTCTGTTTGGCCAGCCTTCGCTCCCCACGTGCATCAATGAGCCTGGGCCGCCCATGACCCTGTGGCCGGTTCTCCACTGTTCCTTCCTTGGAGCACTTTTGATAGATCCTGACCACTGCAGACCGGGAACACCCCACAAGAGCTGCAGTTTTGGAGATGCTCTGACCCAACCGTCTAGACATCACAATTTGGCCCTTGTCAAACTCGCTCAAATACTTTACGCTTGCCCATTTTTCCTGATTCTAAAACATCAACTCTAAGGACAAAATGTTCACTTGCTGCCTAATATATCCCACCCACTAACAGTACAATCAGTGTTATTCACTTTACCGGTCATAATGTTATGCCTGATCGGTTCAGTTCAGGTCAAATTTCCTTATATAGCACATTTAAAAACAACACAGTTGATGTGCTTAACATTGTCATGATACATAAACAAAAAAACAAAACAAAGAAATAACAGTAGAAAATGTCACATTGTCAAAACTCAACTGGAAATGAAAGCTAAGGAACACAGGTGGGTCTTAAGATACGACTGACAAATGTCAGCACTCTGAGCTGGTCTTATATGAACAGGTAGACTATCCCAGGGGTTAGGTCCAGCCACTCAGACGGCTCAGTCACCTTTATTTTTTAACCTGGACCTCGAAACATCGAGGAGCATCTGATTGGACCGCAGTGCTTTAACAGGAGTTTGGACAGGAGTAAAAGCTCTGATAAATAAAAAGGCAACAACCTGTTTAAAATCATAAAAACAAGCAATAAGATCTTAAAATCAGTTCAATTCAGGAAGTATATATATGATCTGAAGTATATATATGTTCAGGATTCTTTGGTGAATAAAAAATAGAAATATGTTGTACAATATACTTTGGGGTCTTTAACTTTGAAAAAAAAAATGTCTTTCTTTCTTTTTTTTTTTTTTTAAAGAAATTAATACTTTTATTCAGCGAGGATGTGTTAAATTGATCAAAGTGATAGTAATTCATATTTCAAAAGAGTCAGGGCTCTTTTAGCAGCAAAAGGGGGACCAACACAATATTAGGTAGGTGGTCATAATGTTATGCCTGGTGTGTAAATATCCTACAAAATCCTCATATTAGAATGATTTCTGAAGGTTCATGTCACACTGAAGACTGGAGTAATGATGCTGAAAATTCAGCTTTGCATCACAGAAATAAATTACAGTTTAAAATATATCAAAATATAACCCAATATTTTAAATTGTAATAATATTTCACAATATTACTTTTTTTCTGTATTTTTGATCAAATAAATTCAAGCTTGATGAGCATAAGAGACTTCTTTCAAAAACATTAACAATAATAATGTTTCCAATATTTTGACCAGTACTGTATTTATCATCATAAATGTTCATATTTTATAGTTTAGGAAACTAATATTCGATATATGTTTCCTGAATTTTCTGTATAATAATAATAATAATAATAATAATAATAATAATTGTCAAAACAAGGCCCTGAAAATAAGAGATGATGCATGCATTATTAAAAAGAATTAATAACTAAAAGTCTTCTTTAAAATAAATAAATAATTTTTAATGTCTGGAATAATCTCATTAGAACTGAAGGTGGTGCTATAACACTGCAAAACATGAATGTACAAGCAACTTTCTTGAATATTATGAATGAACAATTGATTAACACACAACAGTTTTATAATACAAATGATTTTGTGAGTTTATGGACTGAATCGGTGTGCTTTTATTTTGAAAATATCTTGTCAAGATACTTCCTGTTTGGCGTTAACGATTGACATTTTGACCTCAGGGGCGTCAGACCAGCATTTCAGCAGCAAATATCTACTAAAAATCAACAACTGATTAATAAAGTGTAGTTTCGTTGGTCAGATGAAGCATTTGCTGGAGTCTGTGGTTCATCTGTCAGGATAGACATCAGTGAGTGTAAGAGCTCCACGCTGAAGAGGTCCGCAGTGATCAATGAATCATGACGTGTGAGGAGAACAGAACAAAAGTGCCCTAAAGCACTGATTCAGGTAAGAAACAACTTCAGTTCACTCTGTCCATCTGTGTGTTTTTCTGTCACTCTCAGTTAGCACTCCTTTTTATTAGAATATGGAAAAATATATTCTGTAAAATGATAAAATAGTGTAAAAAATATATATTTTCACCTACTTCAGCTGCTCAAATTGTCTGTAAACTGTTTAACTGACTTGTATAACAACATTAAAAATTGCTTAAATTATTTAGATGAGTTATGTAAAACGCTTTCACTTTTTCAACTTTAGTTTGTGTGTGATGTCTCTGTTTGAGCGTTAAAAGATCTAATCCACTCCAAAGGGAGATATTTTATTTAACAGAATCCACTTTCCAAGAACTAAAAAAATAATAATAAAAAGAAAACGACTCCTTTGGACTACAACTTTTTTTCCAGGCTTTATCAGAGGTGTAAAGAGTACCTAAAAACCTTACTTGAGTAAAAGTACAGATTCCTTACAGCGAAAATGACTCCTTTACAAGTTACAAGTCACCAATCCCAATACAACTTGAGTAAAACTCTTAGAGTATCTGATTTTAACAGTACTTTTACTCCTAGTAAATTAGGCTAAATTATGTCCTCGACACCTGAGTGACACATCAGTGAAAATAAGAAACAATTGATTTGTAAGATGAGAATTGAGAAATCATGTTTATTTCCTAAAATCAAACTGAGCACTTCAACATTGCAATAAATCAATGTCGACAAAACAGCCTGTTAGACGTCTACAAACTCTCAAGTCTCAGTTCATCTCAAATGCACAAAAAGGCCATAAGTACACCAATATCCTTCAAAAAGGTCAATATAGCGGAAAAATAAAATAATGTTAAGTAAAATTAGCCAAAGTCTACTTGCACTGGATGTGCTGGATTCGGCCTCATCACCGCCTGCAGTCATGAACTCATCTCATAAATCAAACACCTGCTAATACACTCGCATTCATGTAAAGAAGCCTAGACATGCTACACGATATAGTACCTTGGCTTCAATGGCCTTAGATGGCGAAATATTGTTTCTTTATAGCAGAAATATTTATGCAGTGCTGCCGTCCTCTCACAGGATCCACAGTCATTGCATGAATATTTGCACCTCAGTATTGTTGCACACTAACAGGATGCATTTTTACATTTAGGCATTTAGCAGACGCTTTTATCCAAAGCGACTTACAACATAGGAGTACAGGAAGCGATCGGTCATGAATAGGCGCAAAGCAAAAGTGCCTTAAATACCAAGTTTTGGATATTACATAGAATAAGCTTAAGCTAGAATAAGGAAGGAATAAAAGAGAAGAGTTGATGCGAGCAGCGAGTGTTAGCCAGTGCAGAGAGATGTAGAGAGGTGTGACATGGGCCCTTTTGGGCTCGTTGAAGACAAGACGTGCCGTAGCGTTCTGAATCATTTGAAGAGTTTTGATTGCACACGATGGAAGACCAGCCAGAAGCGCATTGCAGTAGTCAAGCCTAGAAATGACAAGGGCCTGGACGAGAAGTTGTGTTGCTTGCTCTGTAAGGAACGGTCTGCAATAATGAATAGTGTAAATTATCATATTTATTAAAATTATTAAAGGTGCACTATGTAAAAAAAAATTCTATAAAATATCCAAAAACCACAAGGCCAGTGTTATATATTTTGTTCATTTGAGTACTTACAATATCCCAAATGTTTCCAACTATTTATAAATCGTGAGAAATTGCTCTGTAAGGAATGGGATGCAATAATGAATAGTGTAAATTATCATATTTATTAAAATTATTAAAGGTGCACTATGTAAAAAAAAATTATATAAAATATCCAAAAACCACAAGGCCAGTGTTATATATTTTGTTAATTTGAGTACTTACAATATCCCAAATGTTTCCAACTATTTATAAATCGTGAGAAATTGCTATTTTAAAGACATAGTTCACTCAAAAATAAAAATGTGATGTTTATCTGCTTACCCCGAAGATGTAGGTGTGATTGTTTCTTCAGTTGAATAATGAAGATTTTTAACTCCAACCGTTGCTCGTATAATGCATGTCAACATTGATACATTGATGTCTTGGTTTATGCGAGAAACGATCAGTATTTGAGTTATTTTTTTACCTTATATCAGACGAACCTCATCTAGGTTTCCCGAATGCATACTTCCGCCGGAGAAGGTCAAAACAGCGCACGATCATATATATATATATATATATATATATATATATATATATATATATATATATATATATATATATATATATATATATATATATATATATATATATATATATATATATATATATATATATATATATATATATATATATATATAGTATATAGATGCCTCATTAGTGCCTGCGTGGATTGCACGGATATGTCTAATGAGGCAAAAGGTAAAAAAATAACTCAAATACTGATATACTGATCGTTTCTCGCAGAAACCGATCGTTTCGTGTCTTGAGACATCAATGTGTCGCCACGAGCCACAGGGTTTAATATGGATTCATATGTCTGTGTGTTTTTACTCTCATAGTGGCTCTCATAGAAATAGACCCTATTGAACCGGGATGTGTGAGGGAGTCGCCTGTCAGTGGCGTCATGTCTGCGTTATCCTCGGTTTCCGGTTGTATTCTGCAGAAGCGCTTTACTCTCACTGCAGCCGCCGAGCAAACGCACAGAGTAACGTCACAACATCATTCTCAACACACTCAAATGTATCTGATATGATAAACAGAGCTGTGTTACCTCATTCTCATGACCAGAAAAGCGGAAATGGCGCCGGCGACTATGGCATAATAAAAGTCCCGCTGCTCGCAAGGAGTGTGTTGTTCATCTTATTAACAATCACTCCAGCGGCCTTGCTCAGCTCCCACAACACTCGGTCCTGTTCTGCTTCACACTACAGTAACATTAATAACCACACCCATGAACATGACTTCTGCCCGAGTCCTATCCCGATTCTTTTCCACCGGTTGTGAGGTGAAGACCACATGTCCCAAGATTCTGCGCTCAAACTTGGCATCATCAAACTACGCCTTTGTTTTGAACATGCGCGCTCTAAATTTACATAGTGCACCTTTAAATAGATGCCTTAATGGGACAGTAAAAGCCCTCCCTACACCTACCCAATAAATGCTTTTGTTATTATTAAACATTTCATTAGGCATTTTATTTCCACTTTTAGAACATTTCTTAATTTTTATCAAAAGTAAATGCCTTTCCGATGTGATATGTGTTGGGAAAATAGAGAAGAGTAAAAATAGAGAAAAAAATGTGTTTTAAACAATTAAGCATGAAAAACATATTCTAGTACACCCCAAAAACAAAATCAAGACTTCACAAAAGGGCATAATGGGACAAACATCATGTAAAATCATTATGTTACCATATTACGGTATAAGTGTAGCGTAATGGCATAACATCATTCAACACACTCAAATGTATCTAATATGATAAACAGAGCTGTGGAAAAGCAGAAACGGCTCCGGCGACTGTGGCATAATAAAAGTCCCACTGCTTGTGAGGCGTTAATGTTATGTAATATATTTATATAGGATAATATCGTATAATAAGTTGTATTTTTATGTTGTGGTTCTTTTAATAAATATGTAGCATTTCACAGACATCGATTTTCCACAGAAAGTATATCTTCTATATCTAAATAAAAAGCATGAAATGTAATGTTAAGATCAGATTTTGTGAACTAGCTTGAGCCAGGAAGCAGTGCGGATCGTTAGCATGCCAAATGGAAAGAGAGAAAGAGACATTTAAGTTAGATTTGGTGACTTGTTAAAACCACATTATAAATGATAAATATTATAAACCATGTGATGTCCGAGGGACTGTGGATCCTGTGAGAGGACGGCAGCATTGCATGAATATACCCTGTGCTTAAGTTCACAGCACAGCCTGTCTCTGTAGCATTTCCTTCTCTCCTGAGATGATGATTTCAGCTCCTCCGGCCCTCTCACCTCCACTCACTGACACTTCGCTTATTCTTCAGGCTCTTTTGATGCGTGCTGTGCTGTTGGCCAAACATCTTTACTGAATTACATAATCCATAGTAAGGTCGATGTAGTGTGTAAAAGTGCTTGTCACATGATTCACATGTGTTTTGACTCTTAGACTCTCCTTCCCCTTCAGGCTGTTTGGTAGCCTGACGTCGTCATACTCAATTCTAGTCAGAATAATATGAGTCTGATACGGCTGTGATTCTGGGGTGTTTCAACCGAACCAAGAAAGAAAATTACTTCTGTTGTCAACAGAACTCAACTGCACGCTAGCAGTGGAAACTTCACATCATTTTGATCTTTGAATCTCGTTCAGCAAAATGAACTAATCTTTTTTTCAAGTCATTTCATTCATTTCAACAGAATCTAATTAAAATGTTTCATGTTAAATTTTCCAACACATTTAGTACTTTTGGAATAAAAGATAAACAGGTAATATAATAGCTAATGCAGCCATCATGGCTAAACTTTGAGAAAGAAATTATTACTTAATTGCTTAGCTTGCGTCAGGCTATGCAGTCAAATCATTCTTTCTTTTGTGGCTTCACATTTAATCCCGTCTGTTCCCTGGAAAGATTAGTTCACCTCTCGTGTCTTCGGGTTCAAGCCGTTAGTTCCGTCATCAGTGTCTGATCTGGGCCGTGACAGCCTCCTATGCAATGTATGCAGTCCGGAAACAGAAATTATTAGTTCATCTCTTGAGTCTTCGGGTTCGAGACGTTCGTTCAAGTCCCCATAGGCTGAATGCAGAAACAGAGAAGATTAGTTCATCTCACGAGTCTTCGGGTACGAGTCTCGTTCTTTTGTCACGTGACCGCTTCCCGGTTCAGTGTCACACAGCATATACAACATTACAGTCATATTAATGACTGCATGTTGTCATATATTTCTTATTATAAAATCATCAGAAGTGATGTGCAATAAACATTTGTTATGCCTGTCCATTCTGAGCAACCCAATATGTTCAGTCTTCATAGGAAAATCAATTACTATACTAGCTAAAACTAAAAAACTAAAAAAAAAAACTACGCACTTGTTTGTATGGAAGGTTGTGAATTAACTAATTTCTGTATCCAACACGGCTGTCATGTCATGTGACAAAAGAACGAGACTTGGACCCGAAGACTCAAGAGGTAAACTAATCATTTCTGTTTCCTGTACAGAACATATGGGATGTTGCGCATGCGCGGTCAACACAAAATCAACGAATCGCTCTCTGAGACAAGTCATATTAAAGATTTGTTCAAAATGAACGAATCGTTCATGAATGACGCACACGCTGGAAGAAGTAGAAGAAGGTGATGTAAAAAGAATTTAAGGATACACGGAGTACTTACCAACACGATCATCATTTTTGAGAGAAATATTAAAGGTGAATGCATAAATGAACAAGTTCTCCGTTCAGTAAACGAGTTCAACCCAAGCGCTCTTTGGTGACGTGGATGATTACGTTGTTATCTGTTATTCAAGTGACATTCGGTATGTTCACAAATGTTTCTTGCAATATGCCAATTTTCAATATAAGTTAAATTCGCAACTTTGGATGGAAACATTGCTATTGTCATAATGATTTTAATGATTTTGGCTATTAATTATTATTATGAATGATGACTTTTGCTATGAATTTTCATATTGAGTGCTTGTTATTACACGTTATTTCTTTTTTTCAGATTTTACTTTTTTTTTAAAGCAGCGCTAGACTCTGTAAGTTTGATTCAGTTTCTGTGAATCAGTTCAGAGAGTCATCCCAAAACTTTGATTCAGCGAATCATTTGCATTGCATGCTCATTAAAGTCTTTGTGTGGTATTTGTTCTGTTAAAATACATGCATATAAATATTGCTGCATATCAACATATAGGCCTATATTATCATTCTGTGCGTATTATCAGATGATCAGATCATTAATAAAGTGAATATTTACGCATTTAGCAGATGCTTTTATCCATAAATGACTTACAAAAGAGGAGCAAAAGTAATTTGTTAGAGAGCCAGCAATAATTGTGATTATTGTTGATTATTATGTTTGCTGTATTTTGTAAAGTGTAACACATCCTGATCATTTGTCATTGGCATTTCCATTCAAATTGGCTCAAAATCTGCACTAGTGTAAATGCAAAAAATAAGTATTAATAAAAATTTACCTCTTGTAACCCAATTGAGCAAGTTTCTACATGGAAAAAGTATCTTGCTGCATTTAGGCAACTCGAAAGAAGCAATATGAAATTAAAATAGCCGCTTCAAGGCATGCTACTTAAAAAAGCCTAAAAAAGTACAAACAAAAGCAGACGAAACACACAATGCCTCCAGTCACAGAGAGCCGCTCGTCTCACTCCCAGAAGGACGTTTTAATGAAGTTAGATGAATAGTGAGTCTTTACTTTAGGATGAGGAAATCACACAACAGTCTGTTTATACTGGCGTTAAGAGAGCTGTGAAACAACATGTTTTACTTTATATTATATGAAGAAAATGTGTGTGGTGCTTTGACTGCGATGGTTGCCAGAGCGTTGTTTGGTGTGTGTTTGCTTACTTTGAACTAGTCAAATTTCCACGCTCAAACACCAGTTCTGGCCCGAATCCATTCCCAAATCAGACGCTTTATTTACGTCTTTAGCTGATTATTTTATATTTTAAGATATATGAAGTACAAGTGTGACAAACTGATAATGTGTTAGTGATTGTTTAAACTTTCAGATATGTGTTAAGAGATGTTTGAAATGACACGTTAATAAAACTGACCACAATTAACAGACAATTAGAGGCTAGAGCGTTTTAAAGGAATACGGTTCATGCAGAAATGAAAAATAATACTATAATTATATTATATTACTATAATTTATGCACCCTCATGTTCTTCCACTGTATTTTTTTTCAATGCAACACAAAAGGACACTTTATAAAGAGGAATGGACAGACCGTACTCACTGAACCTTCTGTCTGTTTATCCCTGCCTACGGTGGCTTCACAAGACTTTACTTATACAGTAGGTCAACAAACATTATGGAGCTTTTTGGTCAAGATTCAAGATTGCACATAGTAATATAATACCACAGTGAAATGTGAACCTGGTCAGCTTGACTGTGCAATAAATAAATAGGTACAAATGGGGAAATAAGCTTTCAGAATAAAAAAATAAGAAGAAGGAAAAAAAAGAAAAATACAGAAATGAAAAATATTCTGTAAAAAAATCTGTAACAAAAATATTATATTGTCATTAATATACTTAATATATCATAGAATTTATAAATAATAAAATATTATTAATGTAATATATATTCATAAATAATATACATTTACATTTATGCATTTGGCAGACGCTTTTATCCAAAGCGACTTCAAGGTACAGATTTTACATTTTGTCAATTCTTGCTTTCCCTGGGAATCGAACCCATGACCTTGGCGTTGCTAGCGCCATGCTATAGGAAAGTATAATAATATACAATAAATAATATATATTGATAATTTATTACGCAATATGATCTAAAATAAGTATATATATATGAATATGAGATCTGGAATGACAGATTATTACAATTTAAATTATTAAAATATTAAACAATTGATTAAAATATTACAATTATTAATTATTATCAAAATATTGAATAATTAATAAATATTAAAATATTGTATGTATATATAATTTCTTTTTAAAATTTTTACTCAATAGGATCTGGAATCACATTTTCTTTTCTTTTTTACATAAATATATATGTGTCATTCATTCATTTATTAATGAATGTATTTGTTTATTTTCTTAATTAACTTGTCACTATGAACTGGGATGGCGAATCTACCAGAGATAGATAAATAAATGTTTCATTAAGTTTAACTTTCAAAGTCTCCAGTGAAGCCACCGGACCGAAACCTGTCATCTCTGCTGTCAAACACACACTGAACCGTAACCGCTGCTCTTTGACAAAACCATCACCGCTGAGAAGACGTGCAGGCTGTTCATTCCTGAGATTCCCACACCAATTATCCAAACTCCCTCCCTTTGGATTTGAGCTTCTAATCAGCATTGATTTCCTTTGAATCCATGAGTGTGATCAATCCTACGGGAGTAAATGACCCTAAAACACCATGTTCACGCTGCAAGGACAAATGAGTCCTCAAGAGCTGTGTTTGTTTAAAGTCAGCACTTCTCTAAAGTGCCGAATATCTGAGAGAAACCGCTTCTCAAACAAGAACAAATGTAGGGCGAAATGTAGAAGAGATATCGCTGTAAGAGGGATTATAAGATTGAATCAATAATAATAATAATAATAATGTGCACAGATAAATTATTTATAACAAACTATAATCAAAAAATCTATTTTGGTTTGTGCCAAAATGATTAAAACATGTTTGTTAATTTAAATAAAGCTACTAAATGAAAATGAGAAATGTTTCCTTGTCAATTTACTGAAATAATAATTATTAATAATAATGCAATAAGTTGAAGCACTAAAATTACAAACTAGAAATAAAAAAACTAAAACTACAACTGAAATAATACAAACAAATTAAACCTAAACAGTAAAATCACAACAAAATTACTAAAAATTGAATAAAAAATATTATATATATTAAAAAAATATTTTGATTGACATGTAAAGTGACACATTTTGGTCGTAGCAGCCAATCAGATTAGAACTGCTGAATTCAAGCAATATATTTTAAGATTATTGCAAAATATATGTATATATTAATGTATATATTCAAATATTTATGTATTTTTAGAGCTTATAGGGTGATTGATGCAATGTCATTTGTGGCGCTTCATGGGAGTGGGCGGAGCTAACGAGATCTTTTGACATGTTGTGCTTGTTCCGCTTCTCTGATTGGTGTAATTTTCTGTATAGCATCATGGGTAATGTAGTTTTTCACCATGAATTCCAATGTTGACTGTTTAACAGAAGCAAATGCCATCGATTAACAGCCTCATCGTAGCTCACAGTAAGATTGTGTTTAAAGGTTCGTAAGTAATGGCTCCCTATGGAGAAGTTTTTACTTCCGGAATCCGACTGTTCCGTGAGTCGGGTCAGCGGATGGAGACTGCAGTGAACTCATACTGAAGAATTATACAGCTGCTGTAAAAATAATAGAGGTGGTCGTAACGCTTTAAGCGGCACACACATTAATGGAAATGTGAATTAGCTCCTCACAGGAGGAGGGCTGGCGTTTATGTACAACACGAGTTATAAAATTATGAAAATCTGTATTGGGCTTTGATGCACTAGAAACAACGTGTTCTAATTGATTTGGATATTCTAATTACATTTCTCCAGTCTCATGTCTCATTAGCAAACGAAAAAATAGAGGGCGAGTAAAAGCTGACATTAATTCAGGCAATCTGCCCATGGGATTCACCAATAAAACACACACACACACAATGGAAGAGCTCATTACATCCACACAATCACGCATAAAGGCTGACTCCGCTTTCCTCTGTTTACATCAATTAGAGAGACCTCGCGTGTTTGTGCACGTATCCCTCCTCCGGTCAGCCCAGGGGATTGTGGGTCGGCGGAGAAAGGTCTGTCTGTATAGAGACGCACACAGCGACGGCTGTCCCTGTCAAATCAGCTGATCGTACAGGGAATCGTTCAACCGGACATGATGTGGAGCACAGACAGAGAATTCTAGGATATCCTGGACACTCTGGACCATTTAAGAGGACAAGCTCTGATATGACCAAAGCATTACAGCAATCCATATATTCCATGTCTCCTTTTTTGTATGAGGAACAGACCAAAATGTAGGTCATTATACACTGACATCTTTGTCAATGATGACCAGATGACAGTACACACATAGGTAAACACAAATCTTTATTTTGGAAATGATGATCGCTAACGTAAACTTTACAATAATAAGATATATATATATAATATATACACACAGTGGGTACGGTTTTGCGTCAGATATTTTCTTGTTGACCACCAGCCGGGGAAGAGAAAGTCACACATATATGGATTCATTTCCAGAGAATGAATGATGATGAAGCAAAATGTAACACATGTGAAAAGTTAATAACATGCAAAGGACACAGCACTAGCATTTTGACAAAACGTGCTAAATTTGCAATCAAGACCCCATCGCCAGGTAGGAATTCATACACGGGAAAATATGTTATTTCAGTAGTAATAAACTATAGACTATCAATATATATAGAAATATTTACGTTTTTTCAGATGTTAAACAATGTGCCACTCCCACACCCCTTATTGGAACTTCGGAGACAGTTAATCCCTTAATTTAGCGAGGAAAGGGAAAATGACGACAGAGAGAATAGATGAGTGCCACAGGGCTGTTACCAGATTTATAGTGAAAGGCTTATATCCTTTTTCCACCGTTAAGTCATCATGGTTTAGGCACAATTACATTTGTAATGCTGAATTACCATTTATTATTTACAAGTTCACTGAAAAACTGAATTACTATTAAATGAATATACAATTAACTAATAAATATAACTAATAAATATAATATTTTTGCAATAATGCTTTTAATACTTTAATATATGTACAGTAAAGGACTTTTTTGATATTGCCAACCTGTAAATTAATCAGAGATCATGTAATAAACACAAAAAGGATTGTTTGAGTTGCGTATTATGCCTTTTTCCTTTACCACTATTTGTTTAATAATTTTAATGGAACTGGAATCGGAACCAGAACCGGAATCATAAGCCGGAATCTGAACCAGAACCGGAACCGGAAAATTTCTCACGATTCCCAACCCTTCTTAGGACCATGTGATATTTCAGTTTTTCTTTTTTAATAAATCTGCAAAAATTTGTTTTTCTTTCAATATGGGGTGCTGTGTGTACATTAATGAGAAAAAAAAAAGGTATTTAAATGATTTTAGTAAATGGCTGCAATATAACCAAATGTGTTGCAATTAAATCAAAATATTAATTCCCCATTTAAATAATTATTTAATAATTAATTGTATTTAATAATTACATACACACACACACACACACACATATATATATATATATATATATATATATATTTAAATGAGAAATTAATATTTTGATTTAATTGCGACAAACATGCATGTGTGTGCATCACAATTAAATCAAAATTTTCATTTCTCTTTTAAATAATTAATTATTTTATTTTTTAAGTGTGTCATTAAAATGTATTTATCTATTAATGTATTCCTATATATAATGTACTTAAAATCATAAAGCCCATTGAGTCAATTTTTGCAAAGACATAAGTGTTGTCGCCTTGTCATATGAGCTTCACCTGTGACTAATAATGGATCAATTAGATCTCAGGTGTGTATAAAAAGAACCCCAGTACACTAGACCTTCACATCAACTGCAACTAGACCTCTGCAAACATGCCTAAGATTCACCCTGAGACTAAAGATTATCAAGAGGCTGAAGACCAGATCCACTGCTGATGTGGCAGACACCTTCAAAGTGTCTCAGCGTCAAGTACAGAGGATAAAAAAAGATTTGAAGAGACTGGAGACGTTTATGGCAAACCCAGGTCAGGCAGACCCTGCAAGACAACTGCTCGAGAGGACCGTTTGTTGGCTTGAAAATCCAAGGCCAGCCATTTTCCACTGCAGCTCCACGAGACCTGGTCACCTGAAGTCCCTGTGTCAACCAGAACAGTTTGTCGGATTCTGACTCGAAATGGCCTCCATGGTCGAATCAGTGCCCAGAAGCCAGCACTAAAGAAAAGACATATATATATTGAAAAACCGTGGCATTTGCCAAGCCCACAGCCTGCTAAAAGGATGGACACTGGAAAAGTGGCAGAAGGATTTTTTAAGATGAATCTAAAGATGAGCCGCAAATATTGCAGGAGACATGCTGGAGCCCGCATGGATCCGAGATTCACCCAGAAAACAGTGAAGTTTGGTGGTGGAAAAATCATGGTCTTGGGTTTCATCCAGCAGTCAAGACTGAACAGATAGGGTGGGAGAGGATGAACAGAAAGCAACCAGGAATATTGAGCATATTGAGGCATGCAAGGCATGCTTTTCTTTGCTATTCCTGATGACTTCATCAATAAATTGTATGAATCCTTGCCAAACCGCATGGATCCCAATCCTTTCTTTCTTGATTAAATGATAAATCTTTTTCAGTGCAACTAATTTATTTCAGTGCATTAAATGTCATTTAGGAGGGTTTTAGCTTTTCATATGAGCTATTTCTAACACCAATTGATGAATTAAAAACCAGGTTAATAGCAGGTGTTTCTACAAAATAGATAAGCGGACACGACTTTTGTCACGACTTATTTTACAAATATGTATCATTATTGTTTTTTTACAACAACAACAAAAAAAACATCTTTCGGGTGGATAATTCTTAGAGACTTGTATCGTCCAGCAGGTGAAAGTGTTGCGTCTGGTCACATGGCTCAGCGAAGCTCTCCTCCTCGACAGCACATGATCAGCTGAAGCATTCATAACTGAACTGCAGGTTTCTTTATGTCAGCAGTTTTCCAGCAGCTTTGATTGTGGCTCATCCAATCACACTGTAGAGCCGTTAACTAGCCTATCTGTTTTATAATAGACTTGAATCTATCATGTGGTCATTTAGTGCTTGTGTTAGCAGCTCCGCTGAAATGAAAAGTGGCCTGAGATAAAAAGCACACAATGATCAAGGGCCGGCCCTTCATATCAAGCACCCTTTGCTCAGTTGGTATTGATCACTGCAGCTTTTAATGTATTAATCATGACCTCTCCTTCAGTTTGGCCCCGTTCACAGCATCTAATAATTTCCATGCTGCTGATATCGCCTGGCTCTCATGCCCAATCTAAATTCAATTTGTGCAACTGTACAAATGTCTTTGTTGTTGGTAATGATGTTATCAGCACAGTTCCAGAAGCCCCAAATCCTCGTCACAATTGCCGAGGCTGATCATCAGCTTTATTTGTTTGTGCGGTCCCGAGGGAAGGCTTAAGCTTTAATTAATAATTTGGTCAGATTTCGAGAGAGCAATACCTTCTCTTGTTCTCCATCATTTTCTGACACCGTCTCATCAACAAGGATTTCTAGCTCCATCTAGTGCTCGAACTGGCAAGGGCAGCCTGGAGTTAATATATGCAATGTTTGTGCTGGTGCTGTTTAGATATTCATAGAAATTCAAAACAAGGCGGAGCAACAACTCAAAGCATAAGAAAACAAATTGCATTTACACTGCCTGTGATGTGTGCTTTCCTGCGCTCACACACTGCGGCGCATAATGCAAAATGATGTAGTTCAAAATGTTTGATTCAGAGTGCAATTAGTTTCTAAACATGAGTGGTTTATAGTGCATATTCTGTGCATTTCATGCATATTTTCTCTGTGAATACTCGGATGATCTGATGCATTTGTCTGAATGTTTGAATAGTTATACAGCACACTATGTGAAATACCGTATCCCACAATGCAATGGGATTTTACTTGAATTTAAATATTAAAACATTTTTTAAATATGCCAAATATGCATATTATCATAAGTATACTAAAAAGACAATGCACACCACATGCATTTTCATTGCATATAACAGTTTCACAGTAGTTATTGCTCTGATCAGATTCAAAGGCCCATTTTTAGAGTGTTTGTTGATGCAGTTGTTGTTATTGTTAATTAAAACAAAATATATATATATATATATATATATATATATATATATATATATATATATATATATATATATATATATATATATATATATATATATATATATATATATATATATATATATATTGATAAATAAAATGAAATATACTATATAAATATTAAAAAAACATAAACCCATAAAATAAAACACAAATATTATTGCTTTGCCAAATGACTAAATGAAGTATACTAAAATGATGAAGTACTAAAATGACTAAAACTGAAATAAAAATAAATGTGGGTGTGTCCTTGTTTATATTACAATGTCCCCGTAAGGATAGTAAGGATGTGTGTCTGTGTGTGTGTGTGTGTGTGTGTGTGTGTGTGTGTGTGTGTGTGTGTGTGTGTGTGTGTGTGTGTGTGGGCATGTTTTTGTGAAATATCAGGACACAAATGTGTATAATGACATGGGTATGAGACTAGATAATATTACAAAAGAGGGTGAAATCTATGAGGGCGTTCCCCATGTCCTCACTTTTCAAAATGCTTATAAATCACACAGGATGAGGTTTTATTCACAGAAAGTAAACTACGCAGTCTCCTGTGATGGGTAAACAGGTTTAGGGGCAGGGGCTTCAGTGTAGGGGATAGAAAATACGGTTTGTACAGTATAAAAACCATTACGCCTATGGAATGACATTTCACAAAAACAAACATGTGTGTGTGTGTGTGTGTGTGTGTGTGTGTGTGTGTGTGTGTGTGTGTTTGAGAGTTAGTGAGTGAGCATGTTTGTTCCACATTGCATTTGTGCTTTAGTGCAGGCCTTCATTTTCTGCTGTTGTAATTAAAAATCTTGTTCTTAAGAGATTTTTCCTACTTAAATAAAGGTTAAAGGTCGTTCGCTGTACATCCAGATGAATGCAGCTTCATCACATCATCTGCATATGACAGTGTATTGACGTGACCGCAGACCTCTGTGAATCTCACATCAGATCATCTCTGCTCTGTACGGCTCAAGTGCTGATGATCATTTTCAGTCTGTTTGTCTTCTGGAGTGTGGCGCACTTCATTAATAAAATCAATTAGCGTGCCCTCATAACTGCGTATTGATTTGCATCACGCCGTTCATTAGTCTTCCTTTGGTCTCTATGGAAACATCACGTATAGGGAGCTGATATGACCAAAACTAGTCCAGTTTTGATTGTTTGTTGCATGGCAAGCCATTTTAACTTTTAATCATTCCCAGGATATGAATTCTTGATATCAATAATTCAGTTTTCACTAGTTAATATGGATTTTAGTTGTAACTCAAGCATGTTCAATTGTCACAAATATAGAGGGATTATATCAACCCAATTAAAAGGTTTTCAAGGTGCTTTTGACCAAATTAACAAGTGATAGCAACAAAAATTTAAAAGATCATTATTTGATATGAACTATATTTGTTATACATCATTCATATCATTCAAGTATAATGCTTCTCATTCTTTGAAGTCAAATAACTGTGATCTCTTGTTGCGTCGCTACATCAACAGTAAGATATTTACAATAATGTAATCACCATAAACACTGAATGGCACTCAAACCAATCAATTAACCGTAACTTGGGTTATCTAAGTGCTAGGGCTGGGCGATATGGTGGATAACACTCAAATAATTCAAATATCACAATGAACACTTAACAATTGACCGTTCGCAAAGACCCGTCGACTTTAGATACTGTTGCTATGTCCAACAAACCACTCGTGAACCGATCACCTCTTCCTTATAGTTCATTGATAAGCATCAAATTAACATGAACACTAAAATAAATGTTGTCTCAACCGCGGATAGACGTCAGGACACACCGTTTTTCAAGTTCAAGTCCACCAACGTTAATCTACGAACTCTCCTGAGCGGCAGATTCTGCGATGTGATTGGTCAGATCGCCTGTCAATCAAACAGTGCCTCTCACTTAGCAGTGTTATTTATTTGTACTTTTTAGATGCTTTGTCATAAGGCACTGATGCAGAGTAACGTTACCTCTCCATATTGTTTCAAAGAATAGCACAAAAGCGAGCGCGGCGAGTATAAACCCCTTCCCAAACGGACGAATCTCGCGCTGCGGAGCCAGACGAAAGTTTAAACAAGGCTTCAGGTGGTTAAACAAGTTTGTGGTATTACCAGTCTTGGTGGGGACGACATTGATCTGTCAGTCAGACTTATAAAATCCCAAAAAACTGCAGACTTGTTTTCCTGGTTCCTGCCATACTCGCTCGCTGCGGCACTCATTTTCTGTTACTGAAGAATCCTACACGAGACAACGATGTGGCGCAACCAAACATGATACTGTTACATGATTGGCTGTTAGCGTGTCACTGCCTATGTTGCTAGGTTACCAGAGAGTGAGTGCCTTTGTTCATGCAACCAAACATGCTTCGCAACCTCTGGTTTCTTCCGACGAAGAAAACAAAATTATCGAACTTTTTATCAAACACATTTTTTATTTGATATTGATTACGTGTCTATCGCGATACATATCGTTATCATTTTATCGCCCACTAAGTGCAAACGGCATAGTATGTGAATACTACAGATTACTAGATTTTTACAATTAAGTAAAGTAAACTGAAAAATTGTTAGTTAGAATCACTGTTGGATTTAAAAGTTATCCTGGGAATGAACAAAAGTAAAAACGGCTTGCCATAATGTTGTGTTTTGGATGCTGTTGTCCACAGAAAGCTCATAAGGCAGGAATGCACACTCGAACACCATCCCAATCTCAATAAATTCTGGATCCCTCCGTTTCCTGCCAAATCAGAACAAATCCCATGTATGTTTTTCCTCTGTATGCATGAACATTAAAGCAGGCAAACGCAGCTCTTGGTCCCTTGTGATGTGAATTCTAGCAGAGAAAGACTAATTGCTTTTATAGACAAACCCGCCCTGTAAATGAGCCCTAATTTCCCATCATTTAAAGCCAGGCAGGAAAACTAGATTCCGCTCTCTCTGAATCTATTCTTCCGTCTTTCCTCAGAGAATTGACTGAAATAATGTGCAATCCGACATGCATTAAACATCTTTAGTGCTTGATTGAAGCGTTCTGTGTGTTGGGAGGTGGAGCAGACGAGAACAGCACTTTTGCTCTTTTAGTACCCGTGGTTTTACTCAATCAGAGCGACTCAAATATGCCATGTTTTTTTTTCTCCATTCATTACAATGCAACATGAAAATTCATCATCATAAGTTTGAACCTTATGAGTTTGTTTTGTGAAATTAGGCCGGAAAAAAAAAACTGGTTAAAAAGGCCCAGCTGTGGTGGTACTAGAGAAGAGGTGAATAAATGAGCGATTATGTGACGGTCGATGTGGCTGATGGGATGGCCGTGTCCTTGCTGGTTTGACTCTCAAACATCTGGCTGTGTGTTTGTAATAATGAGTTTAACATCACAGCACAGTGACCACCTCACCTCCGAGAACCTCTGAATGACGCATCAGCAGATGCTACAATATGACCGGGTGTTATTAGGGGCACCTATTGTAATCGTCCTCGCTCTTATTATTATTATTTCTTCTTCTTCTTCTTCCGCTCTTGATTCTATGGCAGCCCATAGAACCGCTTGCGGGAAAGTTGTGAAATTTGGCACACAGATAGAGGACAGTCTGAAATGTCAACATTGAACATTAGGAGTCTCTAACTCAATCCCTCTAGCACCACCAACTGTCCAAAGTTTGACTTATGTTTGTGCTAATACATTTTAAACTGTGAGGCATTGGTCAGCAACATGCCAAAATTGGCCCGCCAGCAATAATATCTGACCCGCGCCCTCAGACAGATTATTTTGAAAGCGATTGGCTCTGAAATAGATCGAAAGACGGTGCTCTTTGACAGTATAGTGTCCCCATCATTACACTGGGGCGTTAGGACCCACACAGACCACAGGGTGAGCGCCCCCTGCTGGCCTCACTAACACCTCTACCAGCAGACACCTCGTTTTCCCAGTTGGTCTCCCATGACCAGTCTCAGCCCTGCGTAGCGGACAGTCATTGTTTCTCATGTGGACGTCCGTAAAAACAAATTAGCATGCCACCTCAGTGATAAAACTCGTGCATTCGGATGGTGATTTATTCGCGGTGGAGGAGTGAGTTTTGTAATCCTGCGCACCTGGAAACACTGCTCACGTGGTCAGTCGAATGATTGTCTGCTGTAAGAATGTCATATGCTTAGTAAGAATAATAAGAATAAAATCATATTTAATTTAATAATAGGAAATTGTCATTTAAAAAATGTGGAAATGAGTGGAAATAAGTGAATGCAATGCTGCAAATTGAACCTATATAATGTTAGTTACTGCCGTAATAACGGCTCATTTCAAATGTTTGCGTGTTTTTCTTCTCTTTCTCTTTTATACTTGCCAGGTTACGTGTCACTACTGCTTTATTAATTTATCCAATTTTTACCAAATTTAACATCTCACCACCAATTACAAAAAACACTGTACAGTATATCACAGGCTAAATTCATTTCTTAAATTATCCTTTGACTATGTTGTGGCCCTCCATCTAGTGGCGATATCATTTTTTTTTTTTGGCCCGATGCCAAACCGACCCCTTTCTTGGCGACCCCTGCCGTAAGGGCTAGAAAATAAATTATTTTTCCTTTGATTCCTTGGTTAATTCAATTGATTTGGTATTGCCAATTTTATAGACATAAGGCTGTATCTCCACAACGCTTTATCGTATTCTGACCAAATCATCACAAGCATGACCTGCGCGTTTCGGTGCAGCGCCACCGACTGGTGCGAAGATATAAAAAATGGCTATTTTTGTTTATAACTTCTAAACGGTTTTCCTAAAAATCATAAAAGTGGTCTTGTTAGATTTGGGGCGACATATTTTATTTATTTAAATGAATGTAAATGTTTTTGTAATATTTTTAATTATAGTTAATGAATATTTCGCTGTGATTTCTGGAAGTTATCGCCTCTTTTCACTGATTACTTGTAGAAAAGCTTGATTGTAGAGCTGATTTCAGGCCCCATAGTTCATTATACTCGCTTGTTAAATTAGTGGTGTGCCGAGTCAAATGATATCCAATTTTTCCATATTGTCCATTTTGGGCGTTTGCCATTTTAAAGTAAAATGCTGTATTTCATGAACTCATGCATTTTGTTACAAAACTGATGCCCTGAAGGAGACTGAGAAGTTATGAGCCAGCGCCACATAGTGGTAAAATCAAATGTTTACATGCTTATAACTTTGGATTTGGTTGACTTATTTCCACGGGAGTCATATCCTACAAATATGTATATTTAGCTCATTTCAGCTTTAGTTTTAGTACATTTTTCATTTAAACTTAGAAATGAAAAAAAAATCTAATTTTATAATTTATTTTATTTCAGTTAAAGTTTATTTTATTTAAATGAATGTAAATGTTTTTGCAATATTGTGAGGTTATCAGCTCTTTTCACTGATTTCCTGTAGAAAAACTTGAAAGAGCTGATTTCAGGCCCTATTTTATACCCTATTAAGTAAACAGTCATCGTTCATTATACTTGCTTGTTAAATTAGTGGTGTGTCTGATGTCAGAACACAGAAGCGTGTGTGTGTGCGTGTGTGTGTGTGTGTGTGTGTGTGTGTGTGTGTGTGTGTGTGTGTGTGTGTGTGTGTGTGTGTGTGTGTGTGTGTGTGTGTGTGTGTGTGTGTGTGTGTGTGTGTGTGTGTGTGTGTGTGTGTGTGTGTGCGCGCATGTGTGTGTGTGATGGCGGGACACTCGCTCTGGGGACAGTAATGCATCTGTCTGTTCTGATTAAGCAGTAAAGCTGCACATCTGCTCTTATTGCTTCTCCATCTCGCCCCGCCATCCTCATAAAAGTGTCACATTCCCACACCGCATTGTCACTGCCCGTGCCCAACAAACCGCAAACTCAAACCAATTTCCCTCATCACACTCACTAGAGAGAGAGAGAGAGATACAGAGAGAGAGAGAGAGAGAGAGAGAGAGAGAGTGTCTCACAGTGATATACAGCGTCTCTCTCACTAAGGCTGTAATTATTTGATCAAATACAGTAATACAAAAATACAAAAATAGTGAAATATTGTTACAGTTTAAATCAGCTGTTCTCTGTGTGAATATATAGTAAAGTGTCATTTATTCTTTGTCTATTCAGTGTCTATTCAGTGTCACATGATAATTATTAATGTTAAAAACAGTTGTGATATGTGTGTGTGTGTGTGTGTGTGTATTTTACATTTGTCTATTCAGTGTCTATTCAGTGTCACATGATTAATAACATTATTAATGTTAAAAACAGTTGTGATATGTGTGTGTGTGTATTTTACATTTACATACATATACATATGTATTTATTAATTTGTATATTTTTAATGATTATTATATATTATATTTATCCATTTTTATATATATATATATATATATATATATATATATATATATATATATATATATATATATATATATATATATATATATATATATTACATTATAATTAATAATTATAATGTAATAATAAAATGAATAAATATTTAAATAAATCATTTTATTTTCTGTATAATTAATGTCCTATAGTAAGATTAAGTGCTTGACGTTTTTCTAAAAACAATGTTTTATCTTTAAAATATTACATACATAAAAGCAAATTATTTAAAAACCTTTTTATCCTTGTTTGTAGTGGAAATTATTTACTCATTTATTAAAATATATGCCTTTTCTCGTTTAAAACAAATCATGTCAACAGAAATCGAGACTCATCAGACCAGGCAACATTTTTCCAGTCTTCAACTGTCCAATGTTGGTGAGCTTGTGCAAATTGTAGCCTCTTTTCCTATTTGTAGTGGAGATGAGTGGTACCGGGTGGGGTCTTCTGCTGTTGTAGCCCATCCGCCTCAAGGTTGTGCGTGTTGTGGCTTCACAAATGCTTTGCTGCATACCTCGGTTGTAACGAGTGGTTATTTCAGTCAAAGTTGCTCTTCTATCAGCTTGAATCAGTCGGCCCATTCTCCTCTGACCTCGAGCATCAACAAGGCATTTTCGCCCACAGGACTGCCGCATGCTGGATGTTTTTCCCTTTTCACACCATTCTTTGTAAAGCCTAGAAATGGTTGTGTGTGAAAATCCCAGTAACTGAGCAGATTGTGAAATACTCAGAACGGCCCGTCGGCACCAACAACCATGCCACGCTCAAAATTGCTTAAATCCCCTTTCTTTCCCATTCTGACATTCAGTTTGGAGTTCAGGAGATTGTCTTGACCAGGACCACACCCCTAAATGCATTGAAGCAACTGCCGTGTGATTGGTTGATTAGATAATTGCATTAATGAGAAATTGAACAGGTGTTCCTAATAATCCTTTAGGTGAGTGTGTATATATATATATATATTACATTTATTATTATTATATTATTGTTGTATATTTTATAGCAATATTATAATATTATCGCCTCATGCTTATTATGAGTCAAAATGTGAACTAGAAATAGAATACAAGTAGTGTCGTCTGAAATCTTTCTTTATTTTTATGTTTTAAATAGGTCAACTTTATTTCCAGGATTAGATGGGTGAACATCTTATTCTGTGAGCGTGTCTCTGAGCGCCACACACGTATAAATCACTGTATCGACGGCTCATTGAGCTCCTGGGATGTTTTGCACCGTCAGCCGTTCCGTCATGTAATGTGCTCCATCCATCTTTATCCAGCTCAGTGAGTTTTATTAAAATAAGGCTCATCTCATCTCCAGTCCTGCGGGCGTCCTCAACATTAATGACAGTCGAACATTCGACAGAAATATTCATCTGGCTTTCTCAACAGCTGCTTTGACCTCTTTTAAGGTTTGACAAATATTTTATCTTCACATTTCATGGATCATTTGATCTTAAAGCACACACACACACACACAAAAAAAACATGTTTACTCATATTCACACATCAAAAATGAAATATTATCTGTCTGACAATGATCAACCACTAGTTTCTTACTACATAAAAATAAGACACTTTCTGTTGATCTGGAGATAATTTTGAACTTATATATAATCACCACAGTATTTTAAAGTATTTTTGTTTAATAATTCAATTGTAATAATTTCCAGTGCAGTTGAATGTAACTAATCTCTTTCTCTCATTACTTCAGCTGCTGATACACAGACCGACCACTAGATGGCGCCAGGTCACTACTATAGCATAAGATGATATTCATAACAATGACATTTTATATGTGTGGTTTGACAAATCTGACATCTATAAATTGCTATATCTTGTTGCCTGTCTGTATATTAAACATTTGCAAATCAAATGTGAAACATTTTATAATTTTACATTAATACATTACTGTTAGTAAATACATAGTCTTACATAACAGATAATGCGGGCAGATCAGCAATATAGTTAATTAGTTTAGTAATTCCTTTTATTTGGATATTTAGTAGAAAATGTAGACCAACATTTTAGTGTCCCCAACTGAGCAAGCCAAGCCAGAGGCGACAGTGGCAAGGAACCAAAACTCCATCAGGGCATAATGGAGAAAAATAAACCGTAGTTATTTATTGTGGGCGCGTCTCAATCAGCTCCCTAGTTCAGTAGTCAGGGCACTTAAGTCAGCCCATTGACCAATGCCCTGATCAGTGCCCTGACTACTGAACTAGGGAGCTGATTGAGACGCACTATATGCCTGTAATTTCTACTGGTTGAAGTACAAACCGAAAGTAAATCTGACCAAACCACGCCCATCGATCACGTGACACTTCATACGTCATTTCCGTATATTCCTCATTTGGAAGGCGGAAGTCGCTGCTGAGCGAAGTTCAAGCCGCGGTTGGTCAACCGAATCACAGTTTGACCTGTATCAATGAAAGGATTCCTTATAGTGTCGGTAAGACAGACATTTTCTTCTCGTTTTGATGATTATGGGATGGAGAAGGTGGAGTGTTTACACGAGATAACGTTGTATTCAGTCAAACACTAACTTAGTTTAATATCGTCGAGCAACTCTTGCGTCATCATATCATAAGGATTGCTGTTCGGTTTCCATCTGAACTGCGGGAATGTCTGATCATCTGCAGTTTTAAGTAACTTTACTGGTCCAGAAGCTGTCTTTGGGGTTTATGATACTGTACACTGGTTTAAGTCATTCCTCGTTGCTCGGATGCAGTTTGTTGCCATGTGTGGATTTAGGTCTGAGCTCGCTGTTCCTCAGGGATCAATTTTGGTCCCTTTGCTTTTTAACATTTATATTTTTACACTTGGTCAGCTTTTGAGATCTCCTGGTCTAAAACTGTATTTTTATGCAGACGATACTGAGATCTACATAGCCTAAGTTGCTTAAAACCTAATGAAATTGTGCCTTTCTAAATGTGTTTATAAGATTGGGTCAAAATATCTTAAAGCTACTTGTGTGATATTTTCCCCCATCTAGCGGTGAAAAGGTATATGACCATCCAGTGAATATTAGTTTCTGTCCCTCTCAAATCCGATTTGGTTTTTATTCCTACGGTGGCCGATTAAGTCCAAGATTAACATGGCTTCCAGTTCGATCTCGTCCATGAGTGTTCATTCAAGTGATCAGGTTACTTTAGAAAACTATTATAATTTGCAGTTATTAAATCTGACAGTTAACATGTAGGTTATGATACATTGTAGGCTATATCATTTTCTCTGTGAGCAGAGATCAGTTGATGTGACGGAGGTGCGAGGATGAGGCGAAGCTTGAATTTACGGGTATGTCCCTCTTTGGCTAATGTACTTTCAAGATGGAGATGGAGCATTCGAACCCCTCACCCGTATGTATTTTCAATGGCATATTATAAATTTACGAGAATACTTTATTACTTGAAAGAAGTAAATATACATTAATGAGCACATATATTTTTTGAAAGAACTAAGTGTTTTTAGCTAAGAATAAACTAAAAAAGTTACACAGTGTAGCTTTAACCATGCAGCGACCTCCCACAGATTCTCTTGAAGTGACTTTAACTGCAGTTCATCGACTGGCCGCTAGAGACAGACTCCAGAAGGAGCAGAATCTCATTGAGCTCATGTTAAAATCCCCAACTTTACAGCAGAATAAAACATGTTTACAGCCTGGGACAAATTGTGCTTTTGTTCTATGTATATATATACATCTCATTTGCATTTAAAGATACATGCACAAAAACAGTTTTCCTTTCCACTCAAAAATGTGTATTTATAACATGATCTGTGGGGTATTTTGAGCTGAATCTTCACACACATTCTGGAGACACCTGAGACTTATCTTGTAAAATGAGGCATAATGGGTCCCGTTTATTTTGCTAGTAATATCATGAAATGCTTTCATGTTTGGTTTATTTGTCTTCTTTACACTGGGAAACCAGTCAGAAAAACCAACCAAAATCATTTATAATACATTTATAGATGGATTTATCATAATGAAGTGTCGTCTTTCACCTACAGGTCATTGCTAGTTTCTGTGCCAGGGTGCACATGGCTCAGGGTGCACAAGTCTTCGTGTATGGGACGCTAAAGAAAGGCCAGCCCAACTACTTCAGGATGATGAACCCTGACAACGGTCGGGCCGAGTTCGTGGCTCAAGCTCGCACCGTGGACCGATACCCGCTGGTGATCGCAACTGCATACAACATCCCCTTCCTGCTCAACATCCCTGGGACAGGTCATCGCGTGCTCGGCGAGATCTACAGCATCGACCAGCAGATGCTGGCGTTCCTGGACGAGTTTGAAGGTATTCCAAAGATGTACCAGCGCACGACTGTCCAGCTGGAGGTGCAGGACGGGCCCGGTGAAGGGGAAAACACACCCAAGTCTGGAAGTATCGTCGAGGCCTTTGTGTACAGCACGACTACATATGAACCCGACTGGCTCCAGAAACCAATGTTTGAGAGTTATGCTTGCAGTGATCACGGGCTTTATGTGTGTCGTGAGGACAGAAGCCCGGAGTAACTACTGTAGTGACATTTAACCACACCTGCCAGAGTCACAGGAAATGAATTTACCATTCAAACATTTTACAACAAAACTGTAATGCATTGGGGTTTTTTGACACTGAGGTTTAGCGGTTTTATTTCCTTGCATATGTCCAGAAACACAATATTTAAAAGACAGCGATCTCAATTCAACCCCCCACTCGATCTTGTTCCTAAATGACAACCAATTATTTATGTCTATTAAACCTTTGACAAGTCCGATCACAGCGAACATTCAGCTCTGCGTTCTGCGCCAGAGAGAGCTGTTGTCATGTATAGGTATGAAATCGCTTTTCAACCACATTTCTGTCCCAATCATTCAGATTATCACAGAAGTACCTGGGATAAGTGTATTGTTCAGATATAAACACTGATATCTATGGTAGCGATATAGAAAATGGAACAAATCACTGTTTGAAAGTAACTTTATCAGTTACATCTTTGCACCAGTAGGTGGTGACAAGACAACATAATTTCATTGTTTATTTTAATTTTCTTTTTTATACAAGTTTGGTCATAGTCATTTCTCAGGAAATCTACCAAGCGGCACCTCTCACAGTCTCTCTTGAATCCAACACGGAAGTGCCTTAAACCACTGCATCGACTGGCTGCTAGAGACAAAAGGGAGTCAGTCCTATAAACCCCCCCCCCCATGTTAAAATGCCCAACTTTACAACAGAAAAAAAATGTTTAGTCTGGCACACAAAGTGGTTTTGGTCTAAACGGCTAATTCTGCCCTTCATGACGACTGGGACAGAGTGAAATAGTTTATGACTCATCCGTTTAAATTATATTAAGCCTTAAAGTTCTGCATAATTAAGGGTGTGGCCACTTTGAGTGACAGGCTGTGATGGCCGAGCTAGATGGGCGTGGTTTCAGCAACCAGGCACCCTAGCTCCACCCACATCCTGCCTCTTTGCCCATTTTTGGTTATCTGGGTGTGACATGCAGCAAAACTGGCAACAGCTGGCTCCGCCCACTTTAGGCTTCAAAAATGTCCAGATCTAGTCTATGGAGTCTACCAGTCAAAAGAGTTTCACAGGCTGACGTTGCAATTTAGTTTCATCACTGGCCGGTATCTGATACCTAAGTCGTATTTAGTACTCAAAACCCATTTTTCATTTATTGGCACTTAGAAAGTGTGTTTTAGACCCTGTGTGTTCATGTGGTAGTCAGTTAATGCTGTAGTATGACCGTTAATCAGTACTGTGGGTTATATTCAACTAATGATTCAACTGTAAAAAGAAATGGGAACAACATTAGAACTATATATATTTTGGAATTGTAGAATAAATATGTAGTGCACTAAATATAAAAACACTCCAATATTGTAAATCAAGAGAGCAGATGGAGCTGTACATCGCACTTTAAAAATGAAATCAATAAAATCAAAAATTTCCATTGTTGTTGCTTCATAACTCAATGATGACAAATGCAGCCCGAGCCATATATATATGGATTTGTTTATTCTGAACATATTCACGCACTGTCAAACATACATTTCTGCCAACATATAATCCACATTGGGTTTTTAATATAGATATATATAATATGCATTAAGAAATAATTAAAATGCTTAAAAAAAGATTAAAAGAATTTTGGCACTCAAGCATTTAGACAAAAGGCAGCTGCTTCCTTCAGAGAAAGAGCACCACTTCTTTTCTTGCACCGTGACAGAATAATGGCTAACTATGAGGGTGTGTGTGGCGTTCCCTCAGCGGGAGTGGTTCACAGTTAGTATCAAAACTTGTAAAAAACATCATCCTACAAAAGAAAGGTTGAGTGCAGTACAAACGCTCAGAAGGCAGCGTGTGCCGTAGTCTCAGGCCAGCAGAGATCATGCACCCGAAACATTACAAATCCAGCTTGTGCATAGACCGGGACGCCCGGGCCACGGCACCCCAGGGAGGGAAAAAAAGGCCTTTTTATTTCGCATCAAAACACAGAAGCTCGTTTCCACCGCTGTGAACGTTTATCACACAATTCTAACCAATTGCAAGTCCACATCTCACAATTCTGACCTTTTTTTCTTTTCAGAATTGCATGATATAAACTCACAATTTTTACTATTTTTCTCAGATTTGTGATATAAAGTTGCAATTGTGAGGGAAAAGTCAATTGTGAGTTTATGTCATGCAATTCTAAGAGAAATAAAAAAGTTTAATGTTTTTATCCAGTGGCAGAAACAAGTTTCCATAGAAACAAGCATATTTTTAGAAGCAAAACGATTGTTCATGACATTTTTCCCAAATTTCTAATGTAATACAGTAATAAAATTGAGTTTTATCTTAATTAAAATCAGTATAAATTCAACTACAAATAATACCATTATGTAACACGATATAATAATGAATTTCAGGGGAAATTGTCATGAAAATGCAGTAATAAACAAAATTTGTCCTAAAAATAGTCGTTATTTTCTTCATGCAAACAAAAAGCTTTATTTCTTCCCTTTTGATTTTGGGGTGAAACATGACCTGAAACATCATGATTTTGCCATTTTTTTCCTTTTGAACTGAAATGTAGAGCGAAGGCGTGGATTCTTCATAAGCATCAGTAACATCAGTAATAAACGCTGTGGTGTTACTGCGATTAAAAACTCCCGGGATTGAACATTTCATCTTACAGGCATCGAGTTGACGAAACACCAGCTGAAGAACTGTGTGTGTGTAAATTGTTGGTAAAACAGTCATTCATCCCTTTCAATTCAATAAAACCAGTTTCACGTACACAATAGCACCCAATAAACCATTTAGAAAAGCACTCGCACATACGAACACGCACAAATCAAGAAAACATTCTTAAGAAAATATCATAACCCTTCATAAAACCATTCAATTTCACCAACAATTTACACAACGAGGACTGTTGTTTCCTAAAGGGGATATGATGTCTGCACATTTAAAACTGGAAGTGTTAGACTTGATAGCAGTATTTTCTGGCTCTGACCTCACAAACGTCACATCTGAACCCAATCAAAGTCTGATTTTTTTCTCTATAAAGTGAAACGACGATTATAGCACACGAAACAATTCCCGCTCAAACCCGCTGCCAGAAGAAATATGTGAAAGTGTGTTAGGAGAACCTGATTGAGAACCTGACGTACACGCCAGTGTGTGTGTGTGTGTGTGTGTGTGTGTGTGTGTGTGGGCAGGCGGTCCGAGGGTCTCTTTGGTCAGTAGGCGTGCAGCTCTTTGCGGCTGAAGGAGCGGATGTGACTGGAAGAGCACGTGGCACTGCGGATCACCTCCATCCACCTGCGACAGGAACATGCACAATAATGCACAATAATCTACTGAAAATCAACTGGACGTTCCATTCCCAGTGTTCACACTGGACCACGAGTGAGATCAGCGGTACTTAACGCATTCATTTCTGCTCTGTGTGAGACTGGACGGTCAACACTTTTTCACACTAAATTACATAAGTATATATATAATTTTTTGATGTAGTTTTGTGTGAAAATGTCATTATATATATATACACACACACATATTTCTAATGTATATATAAAATATTTCTGAGAAAATAAGAGCATACTTTATATTTATTTTTTTACATTTTCACAGAAATAAATAAAATACAAAAATAAAACACACATTTTTGGTAGCATATTGAGAAAAAAAATATGATCATTAATTTAACATAAAATATATTTTTTTTAATAATTATATAGTAAAATATATTATGTTTTAGTAGCATGTACCTTTCTGTATGTATATATATATATATATATATATATATATATATATATATATATATATATATATATATATATATATATATATATATATATATATATATATATATATATAAAACATTTAAAAAATATATTATTTATGAATCCTAAATGTTTTCTAATTTTATAGTCATTTCTGTAATAAACTATTTTTATGATGTTAACACACCTCAAAAAAGTAAAACATTTTGTTACAGAAACAAACTTTTTTTTTTACTTTGTGTTTTAATTCGATATATGTTGTATTGTTTTACTCATCTATTTTACTTTACTTTTCCATATTATTTTTTGTAACCCTTTTCTGTAAATTATTTTTTTTTGTAACATGTTTCTGTAATAAAGTATTTTAGTGTGGAAACAAACTACCAAAAAAGTGTAACATTTTGTTACAGAAACATAAAATAAAATAAGTAAAAAATGTTCATTTATCTATTTAATGTTTTGTAGTACTATTCTGTAAATAATATTAGGGATGCACTGATATGAAAATTGTCTGATACTGATAACCGATATATATTGGCTGAAAAAACTATAAATCCAAATGTTTATGTAATTTTTGAGAGCCTGATTACACAATCAACAGTCTCCCCATTAAAGCCACGTCCCAAACACACAGTTATGATGCTCTCATTGTGAACTTTATGTCGCATTTTCTTATCGGGTCGATAACGATAACAAAAGAAAAGAGCATATATTGGCCGATACTGATATTGTGGCGATACATTGTGCATCCCTAAATATATTTTTGTAACATGTATGAACATACTAAAACATCATACCTCTCAAACGTGTACTCGCTCTCGGATCTGAAATAGTAGACGTGTGATTTGAAATGGAGCTTGAAGACGTAGTCTTTATGGATGTTCTCGGACTCTGAGGGAATGGTGATGGAGTATCCCAGCAGAGGAAGGCTGGCCAGAGGATATTCATCCTGCAAAGACACTTCCGGATCAAACACGGCCGAACGCTTCCGCTCAGAGGATCAGAGGATCAGATAAAGCCATGCAGAAGTGTGAGCCCGTCTCACCTGGTGTGTTTTGTAGAAGAACAGGCTGAAGTTGGTGAAGACCACCCATAACTTCTGCCAACCGTTGCTGTTCTTGAACTTCCTCAGCAGATTCCCAGACAGCTGATTCTGAGGAATAAAGACAGAAGACCGTGAGAAAACCCCGAGAAGATGCTGCGGATTCAACCAGGGTCCAAAATATACTCAAGTCAAGAGGCTACAGAAAATTATAATGAGAGCATCATAACTGTGTGTTTGGGACGTGGCTTTAATGGAGAGACTATGTAATTTTGAGAGCTCTGATTACACAATCAACAAACATTTGGATTTATAGATTTATCGGCCAATATATCGCCTTTCAGATATAAAGAATTACCGGTATCAGCCAAAATGTTCCTATCCCTACATTATTTAAATCACAATATACAGTACGAGAGAGTGTGACTGAATATGGCTTAATAAGGATAGTTCAGCCAAACATTTAAATTCTGTGTATTTATCCGTATACACACACACACACACGCACGCACGCACGCGCACACACACACACACACACACACACACACACACACACACACACACACACACACACACACACACACACACACACACACACACACACACACACACACACACACACACACACACACACACACACACACACACACACGCACACACGCACACACGCACACACACACCATGTCAAGTTCATTGAGCTTTATTTTGCCATTCTAGCATGTGTTTCTGATCGCTGCAAGAGCGCGTCCTGTATGAATGTCTGTCGTCACGTTTGTGCTGTTAGTGAAGAAGAGTCACACACATTCAACACGACAGAAACACACTGAAGTCAAGCGAACACACACCATCACAACCCAAAGTACAGTCAGTGTTCAGAGGGCGACAGAGAGTGTGTCTGCATTCATATCAGTAATCATATGAGAGAGAGATGGACGCTCCAGCTCAGACTTCAGGTAGTGATCGCTGATGAGATTCATGGAAAATAATCACAAAGACACGCCACTAATGGACAAAACGTACTCATTTGAAGCGGTGTTATTTCAATATTTTTTAATAGTATTTTAGTATTTATTAATACTTTGAAATGGCGTTTATTTTCATAAATAAAAAAATTAAAACAATCTATTTAGTTCACTTCTCTTTTTTTGGTTTAGTTTTATAAATTTAAATACTTCAACTTAATTTATTTCAGTTAGTTGCCAAGGCAACAATTTTACAGTATTGCACAGTATATGTATTCTTTCACTTGCATTTTTACATGAATAAATGTATACAATATATACTTTTTTGTAAGTTAAGTTTAATATAAGTTTTTTTTGTAAAATGTTTAAAAATACTAGTATAAAATGTATTACAAATAATAAAAAAGTTTTAAAATCCATATATATATATATATATATATATATATATATATATATATATATATATATATATATATATATATAATGTATAAAATAAAATACAGTAAAATATATTAAGATTTTGTAGATACTGCTAAACAAAAATTATACAGAAATATAATGCTAATAAATGTTGTAAAATGTGTTTGTAATTTTTTTTAATATATATTAATTTCAGTTTTAGTAATTTAAGTAATTTAAATTAATTGAATATTTGTATTTTTAATATTTTATTTCAGATTTATTGCAGTTACGGAGAATGATTTTTAATAGTTTTGGAGATCAATAACCACACTGGTTTGAAGACGGCCTGTAATCCGATCATTACATAAGACCGAGCTCTCGTCCGCTGTAAAGAAAGAAACTTAAACGCGTGTGATTTAGCAGATTACGATGATATTAACTTCACAAATAACCCTCCAAACGAGCGCCAGGCTCTTCTGTCACACCAGCGCACGTGAGATGGTCCATTACACGGCTCCGTGTTTTACCTCTCTATTCCTGCAGGTTTCCCTAAAGGAGAGGCTTTGGACACGATACCAACACACCAGAGCGAGAGACACCGGCCCCTGGGCCCTGAGCGGGGCCGCAGTGTGAGCCTCTGACAGACTGACTGGACTAGGGTCGTCTGGCACAGCGGAGGACAGACACAGAAGAGAAGAGAAACACACAGAGTCAGACACAGGACACACACACACACACGGGGTGTGAGAGAGGAGGAACACTGCACAAAGACTTCAGGAGTTTAGAAAACACTCGTTTGGAACAGGATTTCCTGCAGTGAATGAAAAGTCTGTCATTATTTCTTCACCCTCACGTGTTTGTGCACACTTCACGTTCAGTGAATCTGAAATGCTTTCAGCTGCTGATAAAGCTCTGGATATTAATTCATGACAATGGTGCACAAACTCCACGTGGGACCAATTACAAGTGATGCCTTGAAACCAGTCGACGTTCCCGGAGGAGAAACGGAGAGAGAGAGAGAGGAAGGTTAAACACAAACACAGAGACACACCGGAGGAAAGACACACGACGGCTGCGCTCCGGTACCTCTAACGCTACGCTAAAATCCACCATGGACACGCTGGTGCTGCGGTGCCAGCACACGTGAACCGTGGTGTTACCGCGGTGAGGCGTCTGCCGCTCCAGAGACGTCCGAGAGGAGCTCAGGTCGTCTTCTGATTCCTGGTCGGCGCTAGATTCCTCAGGGGATTCTGGGAAATGTGGGAAGAACAGCCTTTTAAACAGCCATTGCACAAACAAGTGTTTTTTGTACCTTATGTACCACGGTCAAATACGGTTTTCCAGGAACTTACCATGTGAATATCGAGGGTACATGAATATGGTAATAATATCTCAAAGTACCGCAGTATTACTCCGTGATCTCATCACTGGGTTTTTTGTATGGTGAAGTACAAGGATGGTATCCGAGAGTAATACCGTGGTACTGAAATTCACATGCAATGATATTTACTCCAAAGAACTTCCTAAAATACCATGTCCCAAAAAACATGTAATTTCTGTTACTTTGTGTTTTTAATTTGGACTATAAAAGTAGTACTTTTTTGTAAGCTTATTTAGTTAAAAAAATATGTTATATACATATATACAAATGATAAATAAATAAATAAAGACCATACATTTTTGTCACTTTGTGTACCATGTTTCTTTTGGATTTATATTAGAGCATTAAACATTTTTGTAACCTTGTTTAAAGTTTTTATATTAAAAAAATAATACTATTTATTATTATTATTATTATTATTATTATTATTATTAAATAAAGTATTAAATTAAATAAACAAACAATAATGTATATATATATATATATATATATATATATATATATATATACACAAATTATGCATTTTTGTTACTTTGTGTGCACCATGTTTCTTTTGGAAGTAGCTTTGGCACTAGTAAATAAACTACAATGAATAAATAAATGTATTTTATAGACAATTACAGCACTCAATATAAAGCAGGTGGACGCTGTTGTCTTTTACAGTCTGAAGGTCTTCATGAAGTCAAATATGAGACCAATACAGTGAACAAAAACTCTGTCAATAACTGCAAACGTCACCACAACGGCCAGATCACAGGAACAATGCAAAGGAAGGAAAGCAGAAGAGATTTAGTGTGTGTGTGTGTGTGTGTGTGTGTGTGTGTGTGTGTGTGTGTGTGTGTGTGTGTGTGTGTGTGCGTGTGTGTGTGTGTGTGTGTGCTGGATCCTGACCCCCTGCAAACGCCTCTGTTACAGCCATGTACAGTGAGAGCAAACACTCATAAACATACGCATCATTGCATTAGACAGAAAAACATCAGAACAAGTGTCAGATATTAATAAGATAAGCATGAGTATGCAAGTGTGCGGTGTCACATCAGGACCAGCAGTGTCTAACATGCAGAAGAGAGTGTGTGACTTACTGCCGTCAGTGAAACTACTGGACAGAATCTCAGCCGAGGTGCCGTTGCATTTGTCCGCCAGCTCAATGGCCATCTTGATGTCCTCCACCCACTTCTCCATCTCAGACGCAGAGCTGCGGAAGCAATGAGGACGTTAGTGAAGACCCAGCTCCTGTCAATCAAAGCGGCGAGACACTAGAGACGCTGTTTCAGCACAACTGGAACACAATAACGATAAGCACATTCAGACGCTTTCTTCTTTTCAAATATATCGCTCTTGTAAATACTCTCCAGCATTTCAGTAATATAAGTCTAGATCTTTAAAACGCATCCAAATTACAGCGAAGCACAGCGTGCATGGTTGCTACCCTACACATTGCTGCAGTGATTTTCAAACAGGATATAAACTGAGTTTTGAAGGTGATGTATTCTTGAAAACTGAGATGTGGATTCGGACGGGAATTAAATGACCACCCACCTTGCTGTTTGTCCAACAGGAGGTAATTCGGATGGGGATTTTTGTGCGGATGGTGGGAGAAAAACACTGGATTCAGACAGCAATAAAATCCCAGAATGAAAATACCTTACGAGCCCACGAGAAACCATCTGAATAGGGTTAATGATTAGTTTTCTGTCCATGAATGTCTAATAAAACACATATTTTAATGGACCCACTCACTTTTATCGTCTCTAATTCAGCGCATGTGTGTTTACCTACCAATAACCGATAAGCACTTAATAGTAAACATGTTAGACGCTTTATTTCCACTTTTCTAATATTTTCTTCAGTTTTATTGAAAATAAATGGCTTTCCGATCTGTTATGTGATGGGAAAAAAAGCAGGATTCGAACCTCAGATCGATTTGCGTCGAAACTTGATGCCATGGTTCTTACCCCTACACTATTGCTGCAGTGATTTTCATAATTTTGTCTAGCCCGATCAATAGTTTAGTAAAGGGCAGTATATTTGTATTTAATGTAAATGGCATCTTAAAATTACTGAGAGAGAGAGAGGACGCACCCACATTTTATCTGCTTCCGACTTCCATGGTCTTTAGTGTTTCCATGGTTTCTACAAAATAAATCCGATAAAGAACAGTGTTGGATGACAAAAACTATGAGGAAAATCCAGTGTCGTTTTCATCAACGAAAAAAAAAAAGAGAGGCAAATATTAGGGAGGGACGATTAGGGAAGAGATCCCGTCAGAACTTATTTAAATTTTTTGTATTATTATTTGCATTTGAACAATAACTTAACAGGCTAACATAATTTAAATGATAAATCATCACGGACTGAGAAATAACAAATTGTAATTCATAATGTCACAACTAAACAAAATAAGAACACAAAAGAAAATTAAATTAACAACAAAAAACACAGTAGGGGATTAATTCAAATTGGTAATAAAGTCATAATGATCAAACAAATCACAGATAGATTATATTTACACTAAGTGCAAATAGCTGTAGATGCGATTTACTGAGTTAGCATACTAAGTTGATATATTCAATATAAGTACTTATATTCAACACCATATAAAAGTAGCAGTTCTTTGTAATATGTGTAAATAGTAATTACATGTAATTTATACCTTTTGACAGATACATACTATTTACACCTCAGTGTTAAAAGGACGCAATAATAACATTAAGTGTAAATGATTATATTCATTAAAATTATTAAATGGGCTCTGCCTGAATGGGACAATAAAAGCCCTCCCTACACCTACCTAACCCTACCCAATAAAAGCTTTTATTATTATAAAACATTTCATTAGGCACTTTATTTCCACATTTAGAACATTTTCTTAATTTTTATTGAAATTAAATGCATTTCTGGTGTGATTTGTAATGAAAAAGAGATAAGAACAAACTCTGCACAAGCATTATACCCAGTCAATCGCGTCAAAATCAAGATGTTTAATCCATGCGCTTTACTGAGGATGTTGAAATCAGAGCGCTTTTAAATGTTGTTTGGCCCAACCAGGCATTGGTAGGCGGAGCTAGTGCGAATAGCACTTGCCAACAAGGCACACTAATTGCACTTAGTGTGTAGACACTCCGATATATTAAACAGTTTTCAAAATGTTGCATTTGTGAATAAAACATTTTACTATAAGAAATAGACAGTTAATAACAAAGTCTGCATTTTTGTCCTTCAAATGTATAACAAATTATATCATGTCCCATCCCGTCAGAACTGATGTCCCGTGTAACAGATGAGCACACGTGCGGATCTATGGAAAACACGCTCAGCGACAATTCACTCAATCAATGATTAACACACATTTATGACAGGTCATGTTTATGAGCTAATGCTGATGAATAATGAGTGTTTCCCTTACGATGTTTATATGATTTAGACGATTGTAACAACGCATATTTGAGCTCCCTCATCTGAACTGGAATGGTAAAGCGCATGCATTTCAAAATAAGAGTCCCGGTGTATTTCGAGCCGGTTTATAATTAAAAGTCACGCATTATATATTAATTTTGGTTATACAATGAACTGTATTTAATTTCATTCCCACTTAATTCATAGTCAGGAGGAAAGACTAATAACAGTATTTGACAGACATTATATATTCGTTTTTGGTTTATTACTGTATTTAATTTCATTCCCACTTAATTCATAGTCAGGAGGAAAGACTAATAACAGTATTTGACAGACATTATTCAATAAAGTATCAGGGTTATAATAGCTCACTAAAACCATTAAAACATATGAAATTAAATAAAAGTTAACCAAAATAAATAAACTTCAACTTATTTGAATCTAAAACAGAAGTATAACAGTATAAAAAAATATATAAATGTTAAAAAAAAAAATTTGATTTGAGATCTTTCATGTTATTTTGCACTTGAACGGTCAAACACACAATGATGTCTAAGTGGTCAGTGTTGATGTATTCCAGTAAGTTATGTAATGCTTCAATGCTCAATGAATGCATTTCAATTGAACTAAACTCATTAGATTTTAGTCGACTAAAGCTAAAAAAAAAAAATCAGGAGACCAAAATATGACAAACTAAATGGCATTTTGGTCAAAAGACTAAAGTATAAATTTGCTGTCAAAATTAACACTGGTGTTCCTGGTTCAAATCGCTTACTTGTCTGGATTTAAACATTCTTGGGAAACATTTGGGATAATGTAAGTACACAAGTCAACTAAATATAACACTGTTTTAGTGGTTTTTGGATATTTTAATCCAAAAAATGTACATATTGTGCCTTTAATCTCAGAACGTGTTATAATCTCGATGGGTTTACCTGGCGGCCACGACCACAGACTGCCGCTGTCCGAACAGAGTGAATGAATGCGGGACGCCCCACTCGTCCTCACTTTCACGAATCTACACACACACACACACACCAAAAGGGAAGAGTAACACACCGGTTAGTAACATGTTGACGTAGTGGACGAATCTTAAGTCACAAGAACGAAATGAGGTTATTTTGGCCAAGGTCTGGAAGACAAGCGTTCATTATTCTTCAATTAAAACCTCATCGAGACAGCCATTCAACATCTGAATGCTGCGTGTTTCTGGATAATTACATTTACATGCAATTCAGCGAGCCGCGCTGGAGCTGCGGCCTGAAGAAACAATGGATCTGTTGTTTGTGTGAATGTGTAATTAATAACTGGAGACTCCGTCTCAGCGGCACACGTCCAGAACAACAGGGAATAGTGTGCCACTTCCTCCCAGTTGCGTTCTGAACGCTAAAGTCACACTGTAGAGACCTGAAAGAAACACGCACAGAAACGAATCCGAGATTACCCACCGTCATGCCATACAGAGGAAGCTGTCCGTGAACTTTGAACTGATTAGAGGCCGTCATCCCTCGACTCGAGTACATCAGAACATCATTGAACTGCAAACGGAGGAAAATATTACGCTTTAAATATTAAAGAGGAAATCACTGCAAGTCTAAGGCACTTGAGGAGCATTAAATATTGGAGAATATCATGGTATTACTATAGCAGGAGTCAAAAAAGCATGGTAATACACATTTTGTTTGTTGTAAATGAAATCAATATTTAGAAAATTGCACCATATCATTAATCAAATAAAAATGAAAAATAAATATAGCATAATTATTTCATATGTTACTAATATTATGTCTATAATGAATATTTTAACAGCAATAAATTATTATTAGTGTTATTATTATTAAATATATAATATGTATAATTAAATAATAACAACAATAATATTATTGTTATTTATAATTATTATATTAGTGTTATTATTAAATATATAATACTATATAATTAAATAATAAAAACAACAACAATTATATTCTTCTTGTTATTATTGCTATCTAATAAATTTATAATAATAATAATAATAGCATAATTATAAATCATTCATAAAATATAAATTAAAAATAAACATAGCATAATAACATAATATAATAAATAACATTATAACAACAACAAAGTATTATTAGTGTTATTATTATAATTAAATAATAAAACAATATTATTATTATTATTATTATTGTTATTATTATTCAATATTATAATATAATTAAATAATAAAAACAACAACAACAACAATCAATATTCAAAAACAATAATATTCTTGTTATCATTCAATTATAAATTGTATAATATTATTATTATTATTATTATTATATATTAGTAATACAATTTTATACAAAATAAAATTACTTCAATAAAAATATAAAAGAAAACAAAAATAAATAATACAAATTAAAATAAAACAAAACAAATAACTCAAATTATAGAATTCAAGAAAAAACAATAAATGATAAACATAACATTAATAAAAACATATTTAAAATAAAAAATAAAAACAAATAATAGAAATTACACAAAACATGAATGATCAAATAAAACATTCATAAAAATAATATGAAAGAAAATATAACATATAAATTTAATAAAACAATGACATTTAAGTACCTTTGTACTGTTCACTGAACGAATATATTCAATATATAATCATATAATCAGAATTAAATCCCAGCACAGTGCTTTTATTAAGGGATGCCATGTAAGTCTGAACAGGTTAAAACAGAAACATCTAACAGAGCGATGTGACGAGTGTATACGAGAGTGAGCGGCTCTTACCAGGAAGAACATTCTCTGCTGTAGACCCTTTCCAGAGAGTTTGCTGAGACAACCAAGCCTGATAAACTCCTGCAGGAACACACACACACACACACACACACACACCATCAGGTCAACGAGAGAGACATTCAGGAGCGTGTCTCAGGGAGCTCAGTGAACTAACCCGTCCAGGAACGGCGAGGTTGTCGACACCAACGAGGTCCTTCTTGAGCTCCAGGAGTTTCTGGAAGTTCTCCATCTTAATGAGGGTGCCGTGAAGCTGCACGACCATCTCAGAAATATCAGCGAGCGCAGCTGGAACAGACAAGAGTCACAGTGCCATGATTCAGAAGCAGGTCTCGGACACCTGACCGTATGAAAGCGTGCGGTCTCGCACCTCGCGAGTCTCTGAAGTCGTCGTGCGTCGGCGGGTAGTGCTTGCAGAGGCGCTCCAGGATCTGCTTGTAGTGCATGAGGCGGTGCAGCGGCCGCAGGAAGAAGATGTTGAGCGGCAGGTAGCACACCTTCTGGAGCTCAAAGTCTCGACACACACCCTCCAGCTTCCGGGAAGAGCGGCACGCCCTCTCCAGCTCCAGCAGCGCCTCCGAATGCTTCTGAAGATGAGCCGTCAGCAGCTGAGGAGACCGGGAGAGGAGGATCAACCGTCTGGGAAACACTGAGCGACTCGAGCTATTAACAACCGCTCGGCTAACGGAGATCAGCCGGAAAGGAACTATCTGAAATGTGCCTTGACAACTGAAATGAGTTAAAGGGTTACTTCAGCGATTAGCATTAAGCTTTGTATCAGTAGAAACCCGGGAGTATATTCAAATTATCGTACTTTTCCCCCTCATATGACCCTGAGACGAGAGAATTATGTATTTTATTTCTGGAAAAATTCCTCCGATGACACAAATATCGTCATTTTGTGTCATCGGAGGAGTTTTTGTCCAGAGGCTGAAGACTACAGCCAGCAGGAGGCGCTGTTTCCACATGTTTTCAACATCACACTCACAGCACTCGGATCGGGAGCTGCGGAGATTCATGTAACCGGAGCGGTGGAGAGCAAAGTGAGTGTTTTAACTTTTAAAATGAACTTCCTATGAAAGTTAAGCTTCCAAAGACATGAACTGAAAATGCGCCAGACTGATCACACGCTGTGAATGCCGTGAATCCCACGATTCCCTCCGCTCATGTGATGAATGTAATCCGATCCTGCTGCGTTTGTGCCGTGACACTCAATCGACTCACTCGCATTATATCGAACAGACACGTTCAGTTTTTAATTGTAGTGTCTCTAACTGAACTGATTTTTTGAAAATGAGCGCGGTGGGCAAGTGATCCAGTAATCCAGTAGCCGACTAGCCACGCCTAGAGTAGGGCAGTGAAGCAGTGCATTCTGGGAATTGTTGTCTTTCATCCCCATGTGACAAAAATACATTTTCTGTGTTTTCTCAGTCTAGAAGGCACCAAATTCAAAAATAATTTCACATTTCTACTACATTAATGACCCAGTTTAAATACAGATTCATCTTCCCAGCGCTGAAGTACCCCTTTAAAGCACCAACTGGACATAAATAACAACTGAAACTGAATCAAACATAAATTAAACCGCAATATAAAATAAACTAACGAAATGACAAGCGCATAATGAAGTTTTTAGCAAAAATGTACATAAATAATAGTTACTTAACATAAATACACACACACACACACACACACTCAGACACAGACATACATCCACACACACTTAGAAACTCATACACACATATACACTCACACAGGCATCCACACACACACACATACATAAACACACTTACATACATCCACATACACACTTAGAAACTCATACACACACATACATACACTCACACACGCAAACACACTCACACACAGACATAAACACACTCATATACATACCTACACATACACACTTAGAAACTCAGACATACACACACACACACACACACACTCAGAAACTCATACACACACATACATACACTCACACGCAAACACACTCACACACAGACATACATACAAACACTCACACACTTAGAAACTCATACACACATATACACTCACACAGGTCTCCACACTCACACACAGACATACATACACATACACAAACTTAGAAACTCATACAGACATATACACTCACACAGGTCTCCACACACACACACACACACACACACACACACACACACACTTAGAAACTCATAAACACACAAACATACACATACATACACACACACACGCACACAAAGACACACACACAAACAAACAAAAATACATACACAAAAAAATACATACATACATACATACATACATAAATACACATGTATACACACACACACACGCACATATATAGTTACATGCATATATAGTTACATACACATAAGTAAACACATACACATACATACAGACACACACACACAGACACACACGTATTATATTATATTGTGTTTATGTGATTTATTGTCATGTCATGTTCTCAGTCACAATGGAAGCACTGAGACACATCAACACACTTTCCAGAGAACTCAACAGCAGAAAACCAGAATCTCTCTCTGATATGAAGGAGATGCGTCAGAGAAAGATGGAGATGCTCTGACCTTCAAACCCTGGATGTTCTTCAGCATGACGTCCCCGACGCGCTGGTAATCTCCTTTGATGTGAGCGTTGGATCTGCCTTCCCTGAGAACAATCCACACCATCAGTTACACACACACCAGTCTTATTTTAGCATGAATAGTTCATGCGTTGTATGTCATTTTACTACTATTTTTCCAGTTTTAGTTTTAGACTATTTTTTTCCAGTTATTAATTGTAGTGCATCAACTAGTTTTTTAAATATTGCTATTTAGGTTTGTTCCCCCACATTTTATATAGTTTCTTTGTATTTGTTTCCAGTTAATAATTGTAGTGCTCACACACACACACACACACACACACACACACACACACACACACACACACACACACACACACACACACACACACACACACACACAGCTTCAATGTAAACATTTCAGATAATTGATTATGATTTTTATGATTTTGCCCTTTTTGTTGCTTGAAAGCCAGCTAATCATCTCTAGTTGTGTTTGACAGAAGAAGGTAAGTGAGCTTTAAGTCTGGATGAGCTGTTGAACCACAGCGCTCATGTCCTCCAGTAGATGTCTCTGTTGCACACACACTGAACATCCGTGAGCTCGGCGTCATCCATCACGCTGTGGAGCCGTTCCCCTGAACCCTCACTGAGAGCCGTCACACCAGCCACCCAACACAAAAACCCCATTCATCATCCTGTCTTTGAACACAGGTCCAAACCTGCTCCCCACGGACCAGTTAAACATTACAGCCGCGCTGGAGACATGTGTCAGGAGCGGAGAGATCACAGGTCTGATCTGTGCTGTGGCCTGATGAGCTACTGCATTTATAGAGGCTTGAGCTCTAAGAGAGATGAGATGACAAGTGTGTCTTATGACACAATATTTATTTGGCTAATATAGAAACAAATTGAGAATATTAATATCATATAGAAATATAACATAGAAATACATCATAGTTTATTTTCATGATTCATATATATATATATATTTATATATACACTGTAGTGTATATATATATATATATATATATATATATATATATATGTATATATATATATATATATATATATATATATATATATATATATATATATATATATATATTTTATATATGTCATTTTACTATAAACACATTAACATATACAGACAATAATATAGACTATTAATAATATTAATACAACTTAAAATAATGTGTGTGTGTTTTAAATTGTATTTTATTCACGCTATATTAATATTCTACTATTCTACTTTATATATACATATTTTTCTAAAATACTTTCAATTTTAGTTTTTAATGCAATATGAATAAAAATATATATACACACACACATATATACACACACACAATAAATATATATATATATATATATATATATATATATATATATATATATATATATATATATATATATATTAATATAAATATATATATATATATTTCTATTAAAAAAGGTATTAAAAATTGCACAATAGTAAGTTGGCTAATTACAGTATAATATGTAAATATCTGGTGACTGGTTAAACTAATCACCTTGCTAATAATATCTCAAACTATGCAATATTATGACTAAAGGACGTTGTCAGGAACAAAATGCATCAGAAAAATTGTTCAGTTGTCATTCAAATAATATCATAACGCAACAGGCTTCACTTACTGTAAGCAAAATACAATTGGCCATTTCATTTGTTTAATTTGGAAATATGGCCAGTGTGTGTTCATGACTGACTTTATTGTGAAGTAAAGACAGGTATTTACACCAGCGTGATCTGATGGAGTGTGACTGGTGTTTGACTAGCAGATGAAAAGGCATCTAACGCTGTAGTAAACTACTGGGACACACTGAGGAGTGTGTCTGTTATGATTGGCGCAGATTGTGCACATTCCTGACACCAATACAGCATGCGCACGCACACACACACACACACACACACACACACCTCTATCTAAAATACGCACCACTGAGCCAGTCGCTGCTCCACGTCTTTCAGGAAGGTCTCATGGAATTTGTACACCGGTTCGAAATTGGCAAATATGAGATTTCTCAAGGAATCCGGCATGGTCTCATCCTTCCCGATGGACTTCTGAAAGGACTGAAATCACATGGAAAGGAAGAGAAAAATAAGAACAGCGATTATCAGCGATGCTTTCATGAACCAAAACTATTATAAAATGGTTTTATAAAACTTTCTCTCGTTTTTGCTGCAGTACCTTTTAAAACTTTTCTGGATAAATTCAGAATCACAATTATTTTTTGTTTGTTTCAAACAGAGATCACGAATCCTCTATAATTCTGAACAGACAACTAAACAAAATAACATGTCATTTACTAGAGGCTCTGACAAAATGTTAATTGCTGCAGTCTTTTTAACACGTTTAATTACTCTGCATGAATTATGTTTGTGAATGATTCAATGACTCCCTCATAAAGGCTTCACTTGGTTCATTACTGAATGCTTGTTTCATTCAGCATTTTTGAATGAATCTCTTGAATGAATGATTCAATGACTCGCTAATAAAGGCTTGTTTTGTTACTGGATGAATCTGTGTTTTTGAAAAATCTCTTGAATGAATGATTCAATGACTCAATCATAAAGGCTTCACTTGTTTCATTTCTGGATTAATCAGCATTTTTGAACAAATCACTTGAATGAATGATTAAATGACAAATACATTTTTAACAGTCACTTGTCTCCACCTACTGGTGTAAAGATGTAATTGATACAATCTTTATTTGAAGGATCAAGTTACTTTCAAAAGGGTATTTGCTCAATTTTGATCACTAGACAAAGGCAAATCGTTGTCATTTAGGAATGAGATTGCATGAGTGTTTAAATCGAGATTGATTAATCATTAAAATTACTACTAAATAGGTGTTGATATGCAAATGTGGGTGGTCATTTGTTAATGAGCTCATTGTGTCTTTTTCCAGTTTCCACAACCACAATGATCTGGATGAGCTGTGGAGGAACATCTACTTCAACAAACTCTTATTCAAAATCAAGTTTCCATGAAATGACCCTTTACAGTAAATGGAGGAACACATTAATCCTTTGAAGCCTTTGTAGACATTTTCCATCGTCATCACATCAAACATGAAATCACACACTATAAAACCATTTGACTACTTCATACAGATCCAAACAAGAACAGATGAGCAGCCATGGGCATTTCCTCAGACTGTCTGATGACTATCTCAACCAGACTCTGACGTGATGACTGAAGAATCCCTGAATAAAGAGTCTTTGTCTTCTCATTCTCATGTTCGGGATCCTGCAAGACGTCCATCAGCCACCTATCAACTATCTACCATCCTAGCAACCATCAGGAAAAGCCATAGCAACCATCAGGTAAAGGCATAGAAATGCCATACCCAAACACCTAGACCAAAAAGGTTCTGTGTACTGGAACACGCTAGCTTTGTAGTGCTGCACACTTCACCGGCAGTGCAGACGGTTGTGTCGAGATCTAGAAGGTGTTTAAACTGTGGAACAGATGCAGCTGTAATAACGGGAGCAGGCGGGTGGGTGGGAGTGGAGGTCTGGGATCCAAGACTCAGATCCCAAAGCCAAAAGGAAATATTTATGAGACGTGTAAATGTGACGCCCTGTTGCTTCTTTCCGCTACCTTGTAAGACATCAAAGAGACACGATACGCCACAGACGTACAGAGAGGAGGAGGCAAACAGCAAAAGAACAATGACTACTCCTTATCTTGAGATCTCCAGTCAACCTTTCATTTGTAAATGAATAAAGACAAGTACTGTCAAAAAGTGCTAATTCATTTTGTTTTGTGTAAACATTCTTTAAAACATTGTGTAAACATTCCTTAAGGAATACATTCCTGTATATATCAATAAATAAATGCGCACGAGAAACTATTGCATGCCTACAAGAAATTATCGCATGTGAACGAGAAACTATTACATGCATGAGAAACTATCGCATGTGCACGTGCACGAGAAACTATCGCATGCATGCTCACAAGAAACTATTGCTTTCTCATAAGAAACGTCTAGCAACACCCTAGCAACAACTTGTTAACACTCTAGCAACCAGCCAAAGAAAGTGTAGCAACTTCATGGCAACCCCTTGTGCATAGGGGAAAAGATCACGCAAACAGAGCACCATAGCAACTGCCTGGCAACCCCTTGTGCATAGGGGAAAAGATCACGCAAACAGAACACCATAGCAACTGCCTGGCAACCCCTTGTGCATAGGGGAAAATATCACGCAAACAGAACACCATAGCAACTGCCTGGCAAGAGCAACACCCTTCCAGCCTCGTTAGCAGCATAGACTCACTTTTTTTTCAGAAAAAGTAAAAAAAAAAACGTCTGCACATGAAACTGGGGTAAGAGAAAGTATTTTAAAACCAATGCAAAATGTAAATAACAGCACCAGTCACAGCAGGGATGTCCCAGATAATCCATTAGACTTTGAGTGAGGATTTAATGTTGACACAGAGGAAGACCACAGACATCCTGGAAACACACAGAGCACATGAGCGAGGATTTACAGCCTTACCACAGTGATGACCTCCAGATCCTTCAGGTACGTCCTCTCTGTGGTCAGGAGCTCTTTGGCAATGAAGTACGCTTTATCAGTCGGGAACCGCTGTGAGCAGGAGACAGGGACAGATAGAGCCATTCAATTCAATCCATTTGTGCTGGTGAAAGTACTAATTATTGGAACTAATAACTGGCACTAATATAGTACTAATAACTGCCTAAAAAAAACTTGTTTTCGTTGTTTTTGACCCATGTAACCGTGTAAACAGTAGTTTAATATTTCCAGATAGATAGACAGAAAATGAATAAACAAACACTGCACAGTGTTCACTGCATTAATGATAAATTGTATATAGATGAATCTATTTAAAGCTTCAAAAGTTATTCAGTCATGAGCAGTGAGTGATTTTCTCTGTCTTTTGTTCTTTGATTTACATTAATGACAGACGGCATCAAGTTTATTATGCTGCTGTCACTTTAAGACCTGACACACATCCGATGTTCTCACAACTCTACTAAATGTAAAGGTCCACTGAAGTGCCTTGAAACGCAGCATTATTCAATGTGTTGACGTCATTTCCACTGAAACAGGAAGACAGGGCGGGGCATATCGATAAGCTCCTCCCCTTTTTTTAAAATAGCCAATAGCGTTTAGTTTATATCACAGCTCGTTCAGAGCCGCTGAGATCGATGAAGCCGCAATTTCCTCCTAATCTCTTACCGTTTCTCCTCTGTATGGCTTTAAAACACAACATTACATTTACATCAATAGCAATTTTTCATATATTTTTACGGTAGGAAATTTACAAAAATATCTTCATGGAACATGACCTTTACTTAATATCCTAATATTTTTGGTATAAAAGAAAAATAGATAATTATAACCTAAACAATGTATTGTTGGCTATTGCCCCGAATATACCTGTGGGGCGCATGACGCATGGTTTTGTGCTCCAGGGTCACACACACACACACACACACACACACACACACACACACACACACACACACACACACACACACACACACACCAACACACACACCAACACACACACCAACACACACACACACACACACACACACACACACACACACACACACACACACACACACACACACACACACACACACACACACACACACACACACACACACACACAGAGAAAGCACGTCTCAAAGTAAAACTCTCACTGTTCGCTGAGCCGCTCGCTCCGCCGCTACATAATCTGCCCTAAATAGACTGGAATTTAGGTTGAGTTTATCTAGGTCTCCTATTCTGAGACGTCCACAGAGACACTGGACCAAAACGCAGTGGCACATCTGATGAGAACACAGCCTTTCACTTCTCATCATAACCTTAATTTGTCTAGAGCACCTTCAATTCAAGCACAGAGAAATGTAGAGAGCAAATTAGCCCAGGGGTCCTAGAAATCGACTGCTGTGTTCATGAACTTGAACTTGAAGGTTGAATTGGCTGACAGAAACAATTACAGGGTCCAAATGTAACTTTTCGCCATAGAAGAAAGAAACTAGCTGGCCTTAAGTATATATTGAAAGAGAACACATGACAACTAGTGGTAATATATTGGTCAGGCACATTTATCAGCCAATATTTGATTTTCAAGTGTGCATTTTGAGTAAATACAGAGTAAAATAAAGCTCTCCAGTTAATTTCAGCCATTTCATGCATGTGATCGTTTTTGCATGTGAACGTTTTATTTATATCAGCAGCAAAGGTTGAGTTAAAACAATCATAATAAAACTTCAATAAATAAAGAATTAAAAAGAATAATTAAACAATATATATTTTATCTTGCTTGATTCTGATAACAGCCACATTTTACCCAATTATGAAAGGGTGTGCACACTTATGCAGTCAGTTATTTTTCTTTTTTCTCTGAAATGTGTCACTTTGGTTTTCAGAGGCTTTGCATAGATTGTAATTTTTTTATTAGATGTGCAAAAGTTCTTGCCATGATTTGTCTTTCATTTATTTACATCACAAAATCCAGCTGTTTTAACAGGGGTGTGTAGACTTTTAATGACAGTGTATCATAGCAGGGGTGTCCAAACTCTGTCCTGAAGAGTTTAGCTCCAACTTGCCTTGAAAAGTTCCCAGTAAGAAATTGGTAAATCACACACTTCCCTACTACATTGTAGGTGAAAAACAGTATGTGACAAAAGAAGTGTGTCTGAATTCACAGTACTCATAAAATAGGAGGCAAAAAGTACCCGCATGCATGCATATGATGGACACTTGACTATCCCATGAGACCACGGGAGAGGATTAGTGAAAGACAGTGACACAACGCAACTGACGCTGGTAGGTCACATGATAAAGACAACATGGAGAATGTAGTATGTCCAGATTGCATTCATACTACACACACTCATACTATACAGAACACACAGTACTGTGCAAAAGTCTTGACTCGCTACCATTTTTACACACAGTGAAAAAGTATGTTTAAGCCAGTTATTTATATATTTTGCTGTAGTGTGTCTGTAGTAAATATCAGTTTACATTTATAAATGAATTGCCATTCATTTTAATAATCCAGTGAGATTTTTGTCTGCATATTGAGTCTGACAATAGTCTCTCTGCTCCACATGGAGATCTGATCTCATCTTCATCGAGTCTGTCTGTGATTACATGAAGAAACAGAAAAAACTGAGACGGACTAAATCCAGAAGAACTGAGGCAACGTCTCCCAGACACTTGAGGAACCCTTCCTGCAAACTACAGGAACAGGTGTAGGAAGGTGTAGTCCATCTCAGTTTTTTCTGTTTCTTCATGTGATCACAGACAGACTCGATGATGCTGAGATCAGACCGGCTGCTGTCAGACTTCTTGTGCATAAAAAAAAGAAAAATAATAATCTCACTGGATTATTACAATTAATTGCAAAATGATTGTTTGGAAATGTAAACTGATATTTCCTTCTGACACACAACAGCAAAATATATAAATAACTGGCTTAAACCCATTTTCCGTGTGAAAATACCAACGTGCCACAGACTTTTGCACAGTACTGTACTTTTTTATCTGTCGTTAAAGGGATAGTTCACCCAATAAAGAAAATTCTGTCATTATTTCCTCACCCTCATGTCAAACCCATAAGACCTTCGTTCATCTTCAGACACAAATGAAGATATTTTTGATGACCTCTGAGAGCTCTTGCGATGTCTAGCTTTCTGGGCCTTAAGTGTTCATTAAATAGCTGTCTATGGAGGGGTCAGAGAGCTCTCGGATTTCATCAAAGATATCCTCATTTGTGTCTTAAGATGAACAAATGTCTTATGGGTGGGGAAATAATGACAGAATTTTCATCTTTGGGTGAACTAACCCTTTAAGTAATTAGCTGTTCAAAATAGGTACTTACTCAAGAAAATATGTATTTTGTATATGTAGTATGTATTAGCATGATATTGAGACACATCTCTTAATGAGCTGGTTCAGGTGTGTTTAATTGGGGTTTGAGCTGGACACCCCTGGTATTTAGTATATCGCCAGGGCTTGACATTTACACCCGCCAACCGGGTGGATTTCAGCAAAATTGTATCTATATGTATTATATACACCAATCAGGCAATTTCGCTGTGGCATTGCGCGTAATATTGCGCATAATTTGCACACCCTAAATGCGTGGATATAAAGCTGCCTCTCAGCACTAAATGTAGTTATTTTTTGCTACTTATTGTGCTCAGTCAAATACACACAAAATAATGTCATGGCGAGCATTCGCGTAAACACAGTCAGCTCTGTTTTAAGTGAAAGTAAACAGTTGAGAAAGAAAACACATGTGTATGAGTCTTACAGTGACAGCTGCCTAATACACCTGCAGAAAATTATGAGATCATATTAAAAATATCTATATGAAAATTTTGGCCAGTGAAAATGCTAAATGTGGCTAGTAACTTTGGAAAAACACTAGCCACAGTGGCTGGTGAGCAAAATAGCTACTGTAATGCCCTGTATATTTCACTTTATTGCTGAAAACCCATCACCAACTATCATTAGCAAGGATGGGGCTCATCTCAAACACTATTCCCACCCTCCATTCCTCCCGCCCCAAAAGACAAACCTTCCTCCGAACCTCGTCCTCGTCGTCTGTGCGGACGAAGCCGGCGTCGGTCAGTAAAGGGGTGGTGAGAGGAGAAGGCTGCCGTCCATCTGGACTCTGGCCGAGGCTGAGACTCTGTTTCTGGCCGTTTACCATCACCCTGCCTGCAGACGGAGACTCGCTGTGCTGAGGGCTCCTGGAAACTGGACCTACAGGAGAACAGGCAGGTCATGCCAAAGCCTTGAAGTCATACAGACTTGGTAATCAAATAGCAATGGATTAGTCAAGATTTACTGCACTTAGTAAATGCAATTGAATACAAGGGTACAACATGTAAATGCAGTAAAACTACCCTGCTGAAAAAGCAGACAAGCAAGCATTTAGACCAACAGTTTTACCAAGAAGACTACCACCTTAATTGAACTAGTAAACTGCATGGATTTGATAGTCCAACCAATTCATGCCAGTTTAAGCTGGTCTTTTCTACAGGGTAGTTTTGGCATTTTTATCCTTAACACTACTGGTAAAGATTCTGGATTTATCAGGATCACTGCCAAGGGGTGAAGCTGCACAACACATTGTGTTTAAAAATGGACTACGGCTGACAGCACCACATCGGGATCCAGACATGAGTTAGTCACACCATCCCAGTCTGGGATTTCCGCCTGAGGACACTGCCGAGAAACATAACACACTCCCTGGGTGATGGGGAGGGGGACATGTTTTATCTTCAGACCACTACATTCACTACACAAGTACATTCATATACTTGCCCAACAACGTTTCGTGTCCCCATGCCTTGGCACGAATGGGATGCGACATGCGAACCGGGACATTTCAAATGCACCGAGTGTCCAAACTGCGCAGCCATTATTGAGGAAGATGGAACAGCCGCAAATCCGGTGACAAAGGCCTCGTGGTGGCACGCACACATGCAAAACAAACAACTAGAACGACTACGGCTACTCTACCACAAGACAAGACACACGAGGGGGCGCTAACATCTAAGGGTGACCGTCAGGCATCGGAGTAAACATCTGGAGTCCCGCTTCACAAGTACCAAGTTTTATTGCTACTAATACACATTCATTTACAATGTTAAAGTGTTCCAGAAATGATTAAGACAAGGGAAGAGTACTCAAAAGGGTTTGGAGTAGTAAAAAAAACCAACAGACATCAATCATACAGAACCAGAGAAAATCTTGCAACTTTAGAAAGTCCATTTATAAGTGCTACAGGATTGCAACAGGGAGGAATGGTTAAAAGGCTAACAGGTGTGACCTTCCCATTGCTTACCTGGTTATTGGATACAGTCTAGATGTTTTGTAAACACACACACTTATGGTTAATCGGTTTGCATATGAGCCACAGTGATAGCACTGTTAATTATGAGTATTGTAAGTACAGTTACAATATATCACATAAAAATATATCTGGATCTTTTTGTGTACCTCAGCAACATACAAAAATCAGGAGGAATCACAGGTTGAAATCATTCAATACTGCTAGGATACTCTGGTAAAACCTAAAAGAAGTTAAATCATAATTAAGTGTAACTTACAAAAAGCTATGAATGCTACTTTGGTCACTGACAATGATAAATGACAGATCATTGGGAATGCTTGGAGAGTGAAGATTATATACATTCAACAATGGCGTAAACTAACGCTTTCCAATAAATATCGCCCGTGCTTTCTTTTCATGTAACGGGCCCAAAAAATGCAGTGGTCCTGCAAATGGCTTCAGAAACACTTCCGAAATCTTTTCACTGACATGCAAAAGTAAAGGATACTTCTCAAAAGAACAGGAAATGTTGGCATTTGGAAAATAAGAAAAGATTAAATTATAAAACTTATACTACGCAAGTATTTGAGTGCATTTCCCTAATGCATCAGAACACAAAAATCGAGAGAGCAAAAGTGCAAAAACGTCTGGATAAAAGGTCCGATTGAACATAAGTTGAAGGACATTTTGGACAGCTCCTGGAAACCTTCCTAATCTTTTCAGACTTCACATGCTGAGCCTCAAAACAAGTTTCTTACTCTGAATCTGTCCAAATCTCACCTACATCCATCTCCACTTCAAAAGACCACTGCATTTTAATGGGCCCATGTCAATGTCAAAGTCTTTCACACCAGGACAGGGAAGCAAAATGCTGGAGACGAGGAGAGGTTGACATGCTTCCAGGAGAGAGGGAAAAAAGACAAGGTGAGGCATTCCAGAGATACATGCTGCTAGAACAGTGCTGACATTGGGCAGGAGACATCTTAAAGCAATGCAACCTGAGCACAGGTTAATATACTCAAGCATTGCAAACGCACCGCAGACAGATGACATTGATGAGGCGTGCCAGAGATACAGCAGTTTGCTTAGGAAAAAAGAAATTAAGCAGCGAAGCAAAACAAAATGAGATCTTTACAATGCCTTTTTTTTTAAGTAGTGATGCATGCTGGGAAATGGGCAAGCAAACATGACAATGCCACCAGATCGACACCCCGAGTACAAACACCAAAGATATAGGAAACTTCTACCAGTTCCCAAAAAACCCAAAGAGGCAAAAAGAAAGCTTGCTTCTCTCATGTTTCATCTACACAATCTCTTAATTTATTTAATATACCAAGCAGTATTATCTATTTAAGTGACAATACAAGCTTAGTTCAAGTTTATTCACAAGTTATCCATTGGAAAATTAAAGATGCAATTGTAAACCAGCTAGACTAGCTGTGGCAGTCTAAACCACACAATAGTGATATTATATATTGCTATTGCATAACAACATGTAAGCTATGGCTAACAGAGAAGTATTTACAGATTAAGTAAAGGTATGGCATCTTTCAGTTTTTTGTAATTCTTTCATTCTACAAGACTGATAAAGAAGAAATATTTCACAATATTAAATGTTTGGCAATACTCAATGACTAATAAACCGGTTAGCAGTAATACGGGTAACTTTTTTGCTGTTTTAATGAGGGTTGCAGAGGGGCTGCAAAATTTCCATTACATTTCCAGAAACTTTCCAAAAGTTCCAAAAATGTCCCAAAAAATCTTGGAAAGTTTCCACAAATTCCAAAAATATCCACAAGTTCCAAATGTTTCTGGAAACTTTGCAACCTCAGCTCTAATCAGATTTCATTCTCTACAAAAGACATGGCACTTTGCAATTAATCTGAAGCTAATCTCCAAAGAGTAATAGTTATGAATTGTGCATATTTGAAATATTCAAATTCTTCCGAAACCCTCCAGATATTGCCATCATTACTTCTCTTGTTCATCTTGAAATATCAATTAATGCCACTAAATACAATTACCAAACACTGCCTGTATCTGCCAAACACATAGCAGTGCCCCAATTGGCTAATGCTAATTCAGGCCATACTAGCGGCACAGGAACTACACAACACACCTTTAGGTATCTTGACTGGGCCTCCAAGAAGCAAAATCGGTGTTAGTCAACCAACAACCAGGCACACTTCATCTTCTCTAGCAGTTAAAGCACTGTGCCCCATCCTCATCATTGATGGGACAACTGTAACCATCTTCTCCCACTTGGCCCTCGTCCTCTAATTGGAGGCTGCCAAAGGAGAACTTGTTTCGGGGCATAGGGGAGGAATTGGCTGCCCCAGGGTTTCCATAGACTAGGGGCTGACTGTAAGAGTTGCTGCCAGCATCTGACTCTGTATCACTAGACTCCGTCCCACTACTAGTGGAACCATCGATCATATGAACTGGGCTACTGTGGTCGTTTGCACTCAGCCGGCTACCATAGAGTCGCTGGCCATTGGTGGACCGAGCTTGGCTAGGTGCTCCAAACCCATTAGCAGCAACACGACGCTCTAGGGCAGCCATGCGTTCAGCCCTCGAGACCACCGACCGCGGCTCATTGGCGGGGGTTGAACTCAAATGGCTCAGAATCATGGGGTCAGTATCGGAACGGTTGCGTATGCCATTTTGGAGTTTCTGCAAGTGTGGGGATCGATTAACAATTGGGGAGTAGCTCCCATAATGATAAGCCTCGCTCCCGGATCGGCCATTGGTAAGGTAATGGCTTCTGTCATCCCATTGGCGACGACCACTATAGCCGATCTGCTCTGAAGGGTTCAGGGAGTTTGTTTTCTGAAAAGTGCTCATCACCGGGCTACAGTTTGCACTCCGGGAACCAACTATGCGACCGGAAGGTGAGACCAGACCACGTCTATCCATACCTTGAAACAATTCATCCACTAAGGTACTGCTCAGGGGTAGAGCGCGTGGTGATCCGTTACCACAAAACGACCCATTAGACAATTGACTACCACTGAAGGTGTCTGAACTCTGCCCCAACCGATGGGTGATCAAAGGAGACTCCCTAAATCTAGACTTGCTTGCCCCTTGTCCATTGTGCTGACCGTTTCCATAACCATTACTCTTGCTCATTCTACGACCGGTTGGCTCAACCTCATCATTGTCATGTGTTTGGGAGTGAGACCTGGTGACGCGGCCTTTGACCACATCATATTCGCTATCTATGTCACTGCAGTCGATGTAAGGTATCGAGGAGCTGCTACCCTTGGCAGCATGCGATGCTAGACCTGTGCTCAGATGCTCGGCCTGCTGCTTGGATGGGGATGGCTTTAATCGAGCATCTGCCTCATCATGGGTCCCGTTTCGGCATCCGTTGGTCTGTGAGGTTAGGCTTCCAGTGTAACGCTGGAGAGATGGGTTTTCAACAGTTACTTGGGTGCGCCCAAGAGGTGAGTCCGCCTGGTGTCCTGAAGCACTGGCATTGCTCTGCAACATGGACAATGCAAAGATTTGAGAAGGAACGAGGATGAGAGGAGAAGAAAATGCAAGCCATTTAACTATACCAGAATGGAAGTGGAAGTCACCAGAGGCAGAGCAAGTCATTACAATTTGGTGGAACATTTTTAAGACGTTTACTTTGGGAAAACATGATAAGACCAGTAGCGTGTATTATGAAAGTAACTGGGGGTCAATTCTGATGATGACTTTAAGCTTGCATAATATGGGTTATTTTAAATGCATGTAAAATTACACTCACCTCTCCTTGACCCTCAGCACTCATCCTGGCTGGGAATGCAGAAAGATCACTGTTGGACTGAATTTTACTGCGTTTCCTGAGGATGGAAGATTGGAAACAATTAGCAAGGAGTTATTCCAAGGGGATCTCCTCACTAGGTTCAAAATGTGTCCCTATTTCCACTCAGCTACTTCATGGATTACTGTATGATACTGTAAAGGCCTTGACCACTGAGCACTGATCACAATATTACTGCTAGACAACAACAACTAGATTTTTCCATCTAGTGCTTAACCCTCATCCTTTGTAACAAATCCTTCCCTTCATTTCATTTCATTTAACTTTAAATGACTAGGTTTTATCAATAAATAATAAAATTCAAAATAACTCACCATTTCAGGCATAACCCTGTAAATTCAGTTCAAAATTTCTCACATTGGATGTCTCTACTGACCTCTTTTTAAAAATAAATAAATAAATATAACATGATATTTCATTATTCTTGTCACTAAATGGCCTTATAGCTCATATTGAGCAAATGAGCTGTTTTTATGATGCATTTAGATACTTATTTAGACATTATAAAGTAATTTTTTTGGTAAGGTTTTAACATTTTTAGTTGTAATTTTGTTTTTTAGGTTATACTGAAGTGTCAGATATTGTAAAATTCAATATAGTTTTAGGTGGACAGCAGGGGGACAAAAACAAAAAACAAAAGTAAAACCTTGAAGAATATTTATTTGAAAATGCTGATTTTGTAAATGTGTCAAATTCAAATTCTGTGCAGTCTGCATTGTGACTGATTGATTTTTATTTGAAATAAATGGAAAAAAGTATGACCTTTCATTCATTTTAATGGGAATTCCTAGGTGTGTGTACATGTATGTGAGTGTGTTCTGCATTGGGGATGTTCTAGAGTCTCATGCCTTCATTTGTGTGTGTTTGTTTTGGATTGTGCAGATTTTTATATATTTATAAAAAATCCTCACATACCATTAATTCCTAATCGGGTCAAATTGGCCCGTAAGGGAAACTTTTGTTACTTTTTTTTATTTCAACCACATAAACTGCTTGAATCCAGTTAATTTTTGTATGTGTGCGACAAAACTCAGATGAACACTAGATTTATTTTTTTAATTACAAGTTAATTTTGGGTTCAAATGACCCGAGGGAAGGATGCGTGACGTTATAGTGGCCAGGTGTTTTCTAGGATGCTTTGGGAGTGGCATGTGTAGGTGGCTACTGTAGGAGTATTGCTAGATGGTATTTAGGGCATTTTGCTAGGGCCTTCTTGGTGGCTTAATGGTTACTGGTCAAAAGAAGCACTCCCCAAGTCTCTATGGAATTTTTTCTGTCTGATAGTCCAACTGGTGAAAATACTAAATGGAGACATATTTATGTGGCTTGAATGGAATATGGAGAAATCATCTTGAAAAATAGTGCCTTGCAAATGAGGTGTGTTGTTTATGAATGCATAATTTTGTTTCTCTCAATAAAGGTTCTTGGGAAATAGATAACTGCACTCATACTTTATCTTTCTCAATGGTGTGTTGACTGTTTTGGAGGGAAATGAAATGCAGCAGAAAGGTAGTGACATTTAGACAAAGGTCAACAGAGAAATCTCACCTTTCAAAAGGAACCTTTTTGAATTCTGAGTCCTTCACATAATCAATCACCTGCCTTTGTGTGCGGCCACTGATGACAGATGACAGACAGGTTCAGCAACAAAGAAAGAAAGAAGCAGAAAACATGCATGCCAAAACATGAACCATCTGGCAAGAACTGAGACCTTCTTGCACTCTGATTATTTAGCAAATAAATGCAGAATATATGCACATAGTTACCGAGGTAAAATATGTCTCTGAAGATGTGCTAAACTGCACAATTTCTAACCTGAACCTGAAGGAGGAACCCCTGGTGAACAAAACCGGTTTGGGCTTGGGTTTGGGTTCTTCGAACAGGCGGAAAAAGGCATGGTACTCCACACAAATCTTCCAAAACACCTTGCAGCAATCCCTGCTTCCCATCATGAACTCCAGAGTATCCTGACAGCTACTCTGCTATAGAGGACAGAGACAGAACATTGTGTCTTATTAAAATCCCCAACATTAGATGGCAAACGGACAGAAAATGATTTATGCGAGTACCAAAATTTATATGTGAATCCAGGACTCTATAAAATCCAGGATATTGCTATAAAATAAAAAATAAAAAAAATAAGAGAGAGCACTTACATTTAAGTCAGGTCGTAGTTTTATGAGAAAGCGCTTCCTCTTGAAGCTCAGCTTGCGGACTTTAGACCAGTTGAAAGCATTTATTTTGGTGTGTGCCTTTAGAATCATATAAAGAGATATAAAAGTGCATTCAGGGAGAATTTAAGACAAGAAAACTTCAATAAAAGCAGAAATGAGTTACTGTCTTTGCTCCAGGATAAACCTCATCACTCGGCTCATATTGCTACAATGGGTGAACCTTTAAATAGCTCTGTAAACTCTGTAAACTTACTTGAAAAACCAGCACACCAGAATGAGCCACGGCGAGGCTGAGCTTCGTGCCCTCTCTGTCTTTTGCGGGATGAAGACGCACTCCATACATCTCAAGTCTTCGTGCGATCTCCAAAAGCTGGTAGTCCGATTCAGCCGGTGTTTGGCCGCTGTGGAAAGGTGCAATTGTACAAAATTAAGCAAAAACATATGTTTGTGAGAAGAATCTCTACAAGTTTGTTTGATAGATAAATAAGCTTGAGTACGAGCTCAACATTCTGCACATGATTTCAGAATCAGCGTTTATAATTAAAACCTGCTCGGTGATAAATATCACAGTATACTGCACCTCCTAAATTAAAGTGGGATGAACTTTAAATGTCAAAGCGATCAACAAATTGTACACAATTACCGTCTCCCTGAACAGTCTGTTTAATCAGCAAAGACATAAATAGAGGGAATTTTGCTCCTTCGTTAGAAAACTCCTCCATAAGTGCCAATAAACAACACACTGATCATGTAATGCTGATGCTAACTTTGCTTTCAGATGGACCATATTGCATTCAAATCCAAGCATGCTTTAAACCTTCACTTTGACTTCACTTTGAGTCATGACTTCACACTCACACGTGTTTCCGATGGTACTCAATGATCTTGTCCATTAGTGTGTCCTGCTCTGGAATGTACTTGTTGTTGAGTAGATGTTGTCTACATTGTACCTCGTCAAAATCTCCAATCTCAGCTGTAACCATAGAAACAGAGACAAATTGAATATGCACCTTTTTTCTATTTGACATACATAGATACATACATAAATACATACATACATGTGTTTGTATATGTATGTGTGTGTATGTTTATGCATGTATGTGTGTATACATGTGTGTATGTATGCATGCATGTATGTATGGGTGTATGTATGCATGTGTGTATGTATGCGTGTGTGTGTGTGTATGTATGGGTGTATGTATGCATGTATGTTTATGCATGTATGTGTGTATACATGTGTGTATGTATGCATGCGTGTATGTATGCGTGTGTGTATGCATGCATGTATGTATGCGTGTGTGTATGCATGCATGTATGTATGCGTGTGTGTATATGCATGTATGTATGCGTGTGTGTGTGTGTATGCATGCATGTATGTATGCGTGTGTGTATGCATGCATGTATGTATGCGTGTGTGTATGCATGTGTGTATGTATGCATGCGTGTATGTATGCGTGTGTGTGTGTGTATGCATGCGTGTATGTATGCGTGTGTATGCATGTGTGTATGCATGTGTATATGTGTACATGTATGTATACAGACACATATATACGATACATATAAACACAATACACATAATGTTAATGCCAGTCTATATGTAACACTGTTTTAATATAGTTACAACAAATAAAAAAATTCATTTAAAATGAATTTTAAATATATTAAAATCTTTTAATATATAATTTTAATAGATTCACTGTTATTATATGAGCTTTATGATTATTTATGTTTTTTTATAATTGGTTCAGACATTTTTTTTGTACCACTGGTCAGTCTCTTGACTTTGATGCTATTCTAGTCCTTATTTATGCTCAACAGTGGTTTCCATAGCAACTAACCAGTATGTGATTATGTGACGTGGAAGCAAAGCATGTTTGACATGATCTGAACATGGTTTTGCATGAGCGAAAACACGGAGAACAATCAGATCAACAGCGCCGTCATTTAAATAAACCATCAGGAATTCTGCTGGAGCATCAGCTTGACAATGCAAAATCTACGACAAGGTTAATGCACTAAAACACACACTGATTTGTGGTAATAACACCCACTGTATTGTATTCAATGAATCTATTGTCCCTAACACATTTCTTGACCTATTTTCATCTCCCTGGAGCAGACATGTGATCGTTTGATTGCGTGACTGAATGAATGGTGCCAAAATCATCAAACTGAATCCAATGAGTGCAAGACGACCATATCGACCAAACAATAAAACATCTATTACTGCAATATAATTACTATAATAGCATGCAATGTATTATGCATTTATTCAAAATACATTATTGACCTACTTTTATTTAACTATCGTCCAGCTTACTAATTTACTTTGGGAGGCAAATGCACAAATTAAACCACACATTGTATTTCGCAAAGCATCAAAATCAAATTAAATCTTTGTCAAGAGTAAATATTTACACCCCTAGTGCTGGGAAAAGGTCTGGTGTGTCTTACACTGCACTATATGAGCCACCAGCAGGGCGGCGCTGCTTTCATTACAGGTCAAACGTCCACAAGCCAGGTCATGCTTGATCTGCAAGGCGAAAAGATACCTGTCGACAGAGAGAAGGACATCATTAGACCTAATTAGCAAAGAGATTGAATCAGAATGGCGGACAGTAAATCAATGTGAAGGGTTCAGTGCAGTGACAGATGCTTATTGACTGACTCACAGGCAATTTAATGCATGCAACAATTACATAGTTTGACGTTAGCAAGGTAACAAGGTATTTTAGGTAAAAGCATAACATTTTAAATTCAATTTAACTTTTTAAATCAATATTCTCTGGTATTTTCATGAAACAGATCAGAGAAGAGCTTGTGTTTGAAGGTTAGCCTCACTTCAGTCGTCTTCTCATGACGCTAAGTGCAGCTGTGAACTATAAAGAGACGCTGTAATTGAGTTTGGCAGCGTTTGTCTCTCAGTATGTCCATCTGTTATTGTGCGGCTGCCAAACACATTTACTGAAGCACAACACAATCATTATTCACAACAGTACTCACAGCTCAACAATAAGGATATTTTCTGCTGGTCCAGTCGGACCATACTCCATACTTCTATACTTGCCTTGAATATTTTACTATTTTTCTGTGTCAGAAGGAAATTATTATTTTTTTATTCTTATAATTGTTATGTAGTGTGGTTGAATCGATGAATCGCATATGACATAAAAGTTACAATATATACAGTGAGGAAAATAAGTATTTGAACACCCTGTTATTTTGCAAGTTCTCCCACTTGGAAATCACGGAGGGGTCTGAAATTGTCTTCGTAGGTGCATATCCACTGTGAGAGACATAATCTAAAAAAATTAAATCCAGAAATCACAATATATGATTTTTTTAACTATTTATTTGGATTTATTTGGACCTAAGAAAGGTGAAAATCAGCCCAGAACTACACGGGAGGAGCTGGTCAATGACCTGAAAAGAGCTGGGACCACCGTTTCCAAGGTTACTGTTGGTAATACACTAAGACATTATGGTTTGAAATCATGCATGGCACAGAAGGGTTCCCCGGCTTAAACCAGCATGTCCAGGCCCGTCTTAAGTTTGCCAATGACCATTTGGATGATCCAGAGGAGTCATGGGAGAAAGTCATGTGGTCAGATGAGACTAAAATAGAACTTTTTGGTCATAATTCCACTAAACGTGTTTGGAGGAAGAAGAATGATAAGTACCATCCCAAGAACACCATCCCTACTGTGAAGCATGGGGGTGGTAGCATCATGCTTTGGAGGTGTTTTTCTGCACATGGGACAGGGCGACTGCACTATTAAGGAGAGGATGACCGGGGCCATGTATTGCGAGATTTTGGGGAACAACCTCCTTCCCTCAGTTAGAGCATTGAAGATGGGTTGAGGCTGGGTCTTCCAACATGACAATGACCCAAAGCACACAGCCAGGATAACCAAGGAGTGGCTCTGTAAGAAGCAGATCAAGGTTCTGCCGTGGCCTAGCCAGTCTCCAGACCTAAACCCAATAGAGAATCTTTGGAGGGAGCTCAAACTCTGTGTTTCTCAGCGACAGACCAGAAACCTGACTTATCTAGAGAAGATGTTTGTGGAGGAGTGGGCCAGAATCCCTCCTGCAGTGTGTGCACACCTGGTGAAAAACTACAGGAAACGTTTGACCTCTGTAATTGCAAACAAAGGCTACTGTACCAAATATTAACATTGATTTTCTCAGGTGTTCAAATACTTATTTGCAGCTGTATCATATATCATAAAAATCATATATTGTGATTTCTGGATATTTTTTTCACAGTGGATATGCACCTACAATTACAATTTCAGACCCCTCCATGATTTCTAAGTGGGAGAACTTGCAAAATAGCAGGGTGTTCAAATACTTATTTTCCTCACTGTATATATTAGGGATGCATGATATATCATCCACCATATCGCTATCAGCCAATATATATTTATTTTTTATGTTATCGTTAATCTAAAAATGTGGCCGATATAATAAATAATGTATTTTTCCTTCAGCTGAGACACTGAGCACTGTTCACCATGATCATTTTTAATTGCTTGAAATATCATTGGAATCACTTCAAGACATTAAAATACATTGTGTGTGTGCGCACATGTATGTATATATAAACACACACATATATATTATACATTTAAGGACTTTTATGTTAGATGCGATTAATCTACCTAACAGAAAACAGAGGCTAAGGCTTTTGTCTTCCTTTTTGCCGTCCAAGGCCACGGCCACCTGTCTGCTAAAGATACGCTCAAAGCAAGGCGGAGTCAAATACTGCCTTGCTTTAGTAGAAAACACTACTTAGCACACTTTTTAGTCATAATGGTGTGGACTTGTATTGTTCCCCAGTGCAAGAATTCTCAGAGTAAACACTTTGCGAGAGTGAGTTACTTTCAGTTTGTGATAAACATATTACAATTACTGTTCTGTT